>VUQR01000769.1:0-12835 GCA_015108515.1 Hemichromis elongatus
ATGCCTGATTGCTGCCTGTTTGTGTGTGTTCGTACGTGAGTGTCCGTGCGGGCTCAGAGTGTGTGCATGAGCGTGCGTGTGTCTTTGCTGGGTGCCGCAGACCTAACGATAATTGGCACATTTGTTGCGCGTCCCTTTTGGCTTCAGAGCCTCGGTTCTGACCCGGGTGGACTCGGGTCTGACCGGGCTGGTACCTGTCCGTGTGTCCTGAAGCCCTGGAAGGTTTCATAAGCTTCAGCATGTGATCAGTGTTGCCTAAGAGGTTTCTAGTTGTTGGTATTTATTATTACTTATGCTGGATTTTTACCTTCATTGTCAGCTCCAATAACTGAGTTACTGATGTAGCTGTGAGGCTGCTGGTCCTTCCTTCGGTTCTTGTGTTTCATGTGGCTGATCTGTTGGCTGACTGAGAGTTTGTTCAGTATTTCTGGATCTTTGCAGCCAGGTTAGATTGGCTGTGTGTTTTTTACCTACAGTCGCTTGTCTGCACCAGATCTTCTTCTTATTATGAAATTGCTTTTTGTAAGTCTTTCTGTGTTATCTTCATTTCATAGTGCTGAAGTTTACGCTGTGTGTACTTATAACTGCATATGCTTGTCTTTACCAGTTTGTTTCGGATTTTTTGATTCAACTAATATATATATATATTTATTTATTTTTTACCACCATGCTGCACTGGGTGTAAATAGTCTTTACTGGGCCTTAGCTAGTTTTTTTTTAGTCTGATCATGTGCTAGCCCGTGGCTTTGACTGAAGAGCATTGAGCATTTTTCCCCCTCCTCTCTGGTTTAGTTTCACCTGATATGATTAACTTTACAAGCCAGTGGCATGTTGGGCTACTGGCTCTGATCTGCTTTTTCCAGGTTTTTCTCTCTGGCAGTCTGTCTGTATATGAAACCAAGTGGGGCGAGCAGATTGTAGTGAATCTTTTTAGTGGAGGATTATTTGAGTTTACCATAATGTTCTTTCGTTCCGGCTTACACTAATGATTGATTGGATCGACTACTTTAATAATCCCAAAAGGAAGTAATCTATGGAAAACAAAAACACAAATCAAAGAAGACAGACAATAAATAACAGCTAGATTAGAAAATGGAGTTTCAAGCCTTAAAGCAGGGTCATAATCCAAACAGTGATCTTCTAGATTTCGCTGTCACTTTTATTGCACAAAAATGCAAATAGTATGAATACTTCTGTGCAGGGAGGTGCTATCTAGATGTGGCTTTCACTGGGAAGCAGCACACTGTCATGAATATCACTTAAACACTAAGTGCCATCAGATATCCTAACATGTCACACCCATCAGTGTAACACCCTCCTTTTTCTTCTGGTGTTTATTAGTGAAGATACAACACGGAATCTAAATAAATAAATTGTATTACAACTAGATATGTCACACATCTTGTTGTAAGCAGCTCATTTGAGTGGATTTTTAATTTAATCTTTGTTCAATAATGAACATCATGAAAGCAAAAGAGTAAACACTGCAAAACCAAACGGATCAGAGAGAGCTGCTGGACTCAGGCTCTCTCGCTCTCACTCTCTCTATCAACCTCCTGCTGTCAATAAATTATGTCCAAACACTTTAATTAAGCTAATTGATGATATGAGAGTACACATTTACACACACACACACACACACACACACACACACACACACACACACACATAAAATGCAGCTGCTGGATCAGCTGAGCAGCTCTGACTCAGTGTGTGTGTGTTTATTTGTGTGTTGCTGATACTTCTTCAACAGCTCAGCTATAAAATCCTCTGCTGAATATTTTACCCACACCGAGCATTTATCTGTGGAGAGGCTAAACACACACACACACACACACCCACACATGAAGGCCTGACTCGTGAAACCTTCCTAGACACCAATTCAGAAAATCTCCTGCACAGCTGAAGCAGGTCCTGCTCACTTTCACAGGCGCATCTGCCTGTTTTTAGTCCAGCCAGTCGTCTCAGCAGGTGGTTTCACTGATGAGTTCTTTCACTTCACCTGAAGGAGAGTTAATCACTTGGTGGAGTCTTTGGTTGGATTGAAAACCTCCAGGCTGTTGGCAGACGATCATCTGAGGTTTGGGCCAAAATCCATATTTAAAAAGGCTGAATTTTCTGCCAAAATCTACTCGTTTTCAACTGAACTGCAGAAAGACTTAAGTAAAGCCACACAAATAGGACATGTTGAGTCTATGTGCACACGAGACAGAATGGAAAACACAAAGAATTAATCTATTCATAGGGGTTTATCATTACCTTTCTATCCCAGGGCAGGTATAGCTTTGTAGGTAGCTTGGTCACCCCATGATTGGAAGGTTCAAATCCAATGAACGGCTCCCCTGAGCAAGGTAATGTCCCCACACTGCTCCCCGGGCTCCTGATTGGTGCTGCTTCACTGAGTGAATGTGTTAAATGTAGAAAGAGTAATTTCCCCACGGGGATCAATAAAGTATGCATCATTACTATTATTATTATTATTATTTTTATACTTCTTAGTCAAAATCTTAGGTAGAACACAGTACTGACTTAACCTGCATTTAGTTGCTACTATCACTACAAGCTGCTTTGCAACCCACCCCACCTTCTTTTCATGCAGTTTTTGCTGATTTTGATGTTTAGAAAGGCGGTGAGGTCGAAGAAAAGACCCTTAATACCAACTGTGAATTACATTTGTGCAATGTTGACTGAAGTAGTCCTTGCACAAATGGTGAGAACCCTGCAAGGCTCAACAGTTGCACAGCAGATCCTCGTGTGGAACCAGTTTTCCAGGGAAAGTGTATAAAGAACCAAGACCCAAATAGGCTTGGTCTAAATTATTTTTATTCTAGAAGGATCATGTTGTTTGCAAATGTAAGGGATCTAAATTAGGATGTATTTATGTTTAAAAAATGCAGTGTGTTTATATCTTACTTTCTGTCTCACAACATAAATCACATGCTAACCACTTAGCTCTAGGGTTAGAGTAAGCTTTAGCCACATGTTGAGCAAGATGTTAACCTTTAGATTGACTCTTACTTTGTCCTTACATTTCTTCTGTTATAAGATTTCTATTTTGGTGTATGTAATATAAATGAAAACTAAGTATCAAGGATGTGACACCAACCCTAGCTTCTCCAGAGCAATCAGAAACACAGCTACTAACACTTTTCTATGGCAGGTTTTTCCCCACCACATTTAACTAAAGCATCTGAAAACAATACACTGATCTTTTCTTTTCTTTTTTTCTAACTACAAAACATGTTTTGTGCCTTCCACTCAGAAAATGAAAATGTGGCTTAAAAAGTCATGGCTGAAAATGCACATTTGAGAAGCTCACAACTTTTACCGGTCGCAGTTTAATTAGATTGAAGTCTGCAAGATCATTTCATGACAGGAAGTGTCTCGTGCCTTCTGTTAGACAATTTTACCACTTTCAAAGAAAGGATGAAATCAACATTAGCTGAAAAATGCTCCAAACTCTCGGTCGTACTTTTTACCCCCACTTGGATGTTTCAGCCTATGACCAAATTATGATGGATGGAGTGTTTGATGAAGTGAAAGAAAGATGAATGCCTCATATTTGTTTTTGTTTTGACCGTCTTATTAGTTTACTCCCAATGAGCTTTAACCTCCATGATTCACTATCAAATTTGACACGAGGCTGGTGAACCTGATCAGGACCTGAATGATATACACCATCTGAAAGTTCGGGAATCATTTTTTACATCGAGCAGAGCTGATCCAAGAGTCCAGATAGCAATATGGGGCTAACCTGGGATCACTTTGGCATACATAGCTCCTTTACAGCACCCCCAACTCCTCGGTTAAGCAGATGTGGCCCCACTGTCATGAGCTTGGTGTGAGATGGGTTGTCACAGCACAGCTGACATCTGACCTAAATAGGGTGGACCGGTGGTACAGCTCACTCAGCAGGACTCACGTATGTCAGCACTGTCAATCAAGTCCAAACTAGAAAACTGCAGCATTAAACCAGATTTCAGACAAACATTCACTTTAGTCTATAACCAGTGACAATAATATGATGATTTATATTTCATTCATTTTACGGGATATATTATTTAGTGTCTTGAGTCTATTTTAGTCAGGCCCACACTGTATATATAACATCACTATTTTATATGCCCCTTGTAGAACAGATAAGGTATCGGTGATAGTAGGAGATTCATTAAATTTTGTCTTTTATCCTCAGTTACTCTGACACAAAGGCATCTGCTGTGAAGCTCAGACCTCTGATGGAGTCTCACAAGTGTCAGCTTTGTTTTTTTACATATAAAAAAACTGTCTGAGGCAAAATTTCCCCAATTCAAATCAAATCAAAATAATCGAATCAAATCGGGACCTTGTAAATCAGAATCAAATCAATTATAGAAATCAGTGATGATACCCAGCCCTATTCTAATGGAGGTTTTACCCGTTAAAAGCAAGTTTTTCCTTTTGCTCACAGGGGGTTTTCGGATTGTGGGAGTTTTCTTTGTATTGTTGTTGTGTCTTTACCTTACCGTATAAATCCCCTTGAGAAAACTGCTGTTGGGATTTGGTGCTATAAAAAAAACAGAATAGAATAATTACGTCATACTAAAATGACAAATTCCTGTAATGTGATACTCATGAAAGCTGCTCAAAATCAACTGGATATAAATCAATATATTGGAGTTTTTTTCATGATCCAGGCATGACCAAATCATCAGGCCAGTGGTAAAATATATATTTCCATCTTTTGATTCATCCCCGCTATAGAAAAAAAAAGATCATTTAGGATTTTATTCATCCTCTTGGTGGCACAGATCAGTGTATTGCATCTCCAAAATAAAATCCATCAGATTATTCATCAGAGTTTCCTATAAACCAAAACTTGCAACCCTCTGCAGCTGCTGCTCAGGAAAAAGCCATCGGCTCAGGATCAAACCAGCAGGGTTTAGCTTCTCTAGAAAAATTCAGGGCGACCCATCAAACAGCTGCTGAAGTACTCCAGTTAAAAACCAGTTTAAAGCCATACAGAAACAGTGTTATCCTCAGGGTGCTGCTCAGGTCTTTACAGCAGATTATTGTTATTGTTGTTGATGCCAGGTTTTAAGCTTTCATGGGTGCGAGGTGATTTTCCTCCACCTTTAAAGAACCCGCTGCTCAAATGAAAATTCCCGGGGTTTTTTTTGCCCTCAAACACAAAACTACGCACTCAGTTCTCCTGCCGCTTCTGTGCCATTTCTTTTTCTTTCTAGGACCTCGCCGGAAGTCTTCTTCTTCATCTCCTCTCGTGCAGCGTCTCAGAGGATTATCAGAGTTTTATTCTTTGGTTTAAGGCTTATGTGTGTATACGCTAGCAACATGTGGGGGCGTGGTCATTTGAAGAAGGCAGAGTAAGTATTATTAATATTAAGACTGAGCAGATTTATCAAAGAAGCTTTGTTTTAATTCTGAGAGGATTGGCTTTACTGTTTTTGAAGTTAACACCTGATCTTCTGACATGCAGAATATCGCTGTTTTCGTTTTTACATTATCTGCTCGTGCTTCTGTACGTTCGTGTTTTATGTTTGTTCAATTATACAATAGTTTTTGTCTAATTTGAATAATCCATCGTATATTTGACTCGTCTGCCTCTTCTGTCGTGGGCCCACCATGAAATGAGGCACACAAATGCTTCTTATGTGATTTATTACAGTTATTAAACAACATTGTTTAGAAGCTTCCTGGTGAAAACATTAAGTTGAGGAGACGAGTGAGCTCTGAATTTAATTCATGCTAGCCCAGACACGTCTGTGCTATTTTTAATCAATCAGCTCCACAAAGTCTATCCGGTCTTATCACATTTTATGATTTATTATATCACAGACATATTCTTTGGCCCCATCTCTTCTAGACTTGTTAAGTCTACTCATCTTTGTCCCATCCAATCTCATGTCTCATTTTTAGGATAATTTCGCTCGCTTCCTCATTTCTTCTCCTGCAAAGTCCATCTAATCTCCCTTTGTCCTGTCACTTCACATATTATACCATCTTATCCAATCTTGTCTTATTTTACTTAGAGTTGTAACACTAAAGCATGGTATGTATAAAGTATTTATTTTTATTTATTTATATCCTGAAGAGTTTTCAATATCCCTGCAGTGATTTAAATGAAATAGATGAGGGCCCACTGAGTTCCTGAGGATGTCAGAGTCTGTCTTCTTGTCAGTGATACATCATTCTCATCATGAAAAGGATTATGATCTGTCTCCAAATGAGTGAAAAGTTTTCATCATGAGTAAATGTATAAAAAATCTTTGCTGAATTTCTTAAACTGTAACACCTCTGACCTAAAATACACTTTTTAGATATGAATTATGGGATTCAATGTTCTTTTATAGAACTTTATACAACTTTATTCTTTATAGAAAATACCAAGATGCAAATTGGCTTTTTTGCAATTCAGCCTTACTGCTCAGCTCTAATATAGAGATGTTTGGGTCTGTTCTAGGCAATTCTTGGCTCTTACAGCTCAGTTCAAGCTCTGGTCCGAGTTGTGTGAGACACATGTGGCCCAAAAGTACTGAAGAGGGCTTGAATTGGACCTGTGGCTGAAGTGAAGCAGCCAGAGTCACCATGAATTAATGCCATCAGTCCAGGCCAAATTTGGCCCATAGAAAACTACAGATGTGGCCACACCTGTGCAGAATATTCATCACAATCTGGTAATATATGGCTTAGAAAACTCTTACAAGTATTCGTGGCTGTCTGTATTAAAGAAGTAATTGTTCATAGTGGTTGATAAAGGACTGAAAAGCTGCTGCAGTACCTCGCCACTCTAACTGGGATTATTCACATGTATGCGTGGTTAACGTCTCTGCTGTTTCTGGAAAGCTGAGGTTGAGATGGCGCTTTTGAAAAACCAGGTGTTATTTCAACATTGCCTTGAATAACAATCTACAGGTTTTTAGCCGACGGCAACAACTGAACTCGAAACTCTGAAAAACAGCACACAATGGAAGCAAGAGGAACTAAATTCAATCAAGAATCACATTAAAGCTAAAAGCTCAAAGCAGTAAAACCTTTTTCATTAATAAGCAGAGCTGAATAATAAAGCCAGGGACGATCCATTAGAGACACAGCAGGCTTTTAACACCACGAGGATGTTAATTTACACCTCCAACCACCCAGCCCTCCAAGAAGCTATCAATTAATTGTGTATGAAGAAGGAAATACCTGCATAATTAAACATGATGTGACTCTTCCGTGTGCACCCAAGTCCAAAGCAACAAGCATCGCTATGCTGCCATAATCAACGTGATTGGTGAAATTACTTTCCACCCTTTTTTTATGTGGTAATAGTACCCCACACTTACAGCTAGAAACATGGTGCAATAACTCAAATATTGAATCTTTTTAAAGCATCGTTTGGTGCTGAAATAAGATAAATATTGAAGTGAAAATAGTCCTGTGAAATCAGCTTGCAAGTGCTGCAAACTGTATAGTCTAATTTTCTGTAAAACACGAGGCTCACCAGGGTAAAAATCTATTTTTTTATTTATTTTGTTTCTATTAATTTACTGAATTATGCTGAAAAACTGGGACAGGCAAGAAATGTTCCCATTCCTTGCTAAACATATTTTTGATTTCCTAATCTAGATATTTCATCTAATCTTTATACAAGCTAATGCATAATATTAACTTAAGGTTGCCATTAGCCAGTTTGCACATACAGAAACAAAACTAGAAGTTTAAATACGAAATATTGAATGTTTTGTTGAGTTGTTGATCTATCCAGTTATGTGTGTAATTAATGGCTGCAGATGATGCCTAGCAACATTAATATGTGTCACACCCTGTGATAAAGTTTTAATACAAAAAATGTTGTTTGTTGCTTGTTGCTTGTGGAACATTAAACACAATGAGGGCAAAACTCAAAACCAGTGTGTAGTTAATTGGTATGAAACTGCAAATGTTAATGCTATTGTGATCCTTTACATGTGTATGCATATATGCGTGCATCAGGCAGATAGTTGCGCTTCCCACTAGAAAACTCCCAACTGATCCAGACTTTTTACCTCTTTGACTGCTGGTTCAGCAGCTCTTTCTAACACTAAATGTGTAATTTTGTAGCCAAATTATAAATTCATTGCTCAAATTAGTTAACAAAACTAGAGACCATGGGATTCTGTCATATAAAGGTTTCAAAACCTGAGGAGACAAGCTGATTATGCTATGTGTTTGACTTGTGGATATTTTTCAGATTCAGGACTTTGTCTTTAGTGGCTCCAGGTACTTCTTCCAAAGTCCAAAGACATGCATGTTAGGTTAATTGGTGATTTTAAATTGGTCACGTATGTGAGGTACATAAAGTGCTTTAAGAGTATAAAGTGCTGTATGAATGTATGGTTAAAAATGTGACTTTTAGTCTAAAGTGCTTTGAGTGCTAGTAAGGCTAAAAAAGTGTTTTATGAAAGGCATGTGCATGACTTCACATGGAATTAGGTGGTCTTGTAGTGGAAGTGCTCCATTCTTATCACTTTTTGGACTTGGATATAGTTTTGCTTTATCATTTCTTTGTCTGGGTCTTGAAACTTAATCCCGGTCCTGAGTTGGGTTGTTGATCTTCATCCAGGATTTCTCTTGGGGCTTAATGATCTGACTTGGGACTTGATAAACTGAGCGTGTTGAGCCTCAGCTCTGGACTGGACTCTTTTTCTGTAAAATATGAAGTGTGCGGTGCTGAGATCTTGGAGGTCGATCCATTGGCCTAATGAAAAAGACTCCCTGTGACTAATCACAGCCAGGAGCGGTGGATTAATACGGTGGACGAGCAAAAGCGATGTGTTAGCTGCTTTCAGCTCACTTTTAATTTGGTTTTTCACTCTAGCAGCGGACAGAACGTCATTTACAAATCCGAGAATATAATTCACCGGAAAACCCTCAGAGGGTTCCTGCGTGTTAGTGCAGCAGACCTTCATTTGTCAGACAGAGGTGGACCTGAAGCAAAATCACAGCTGTGTGGAAATGAAAAAAGACAAATATGACACATTGTGAAAGTACCCACACAAATATTACTCTTCAACAAAATAAATTCCCCTATTGTGGTTAAACTGCCTCAGATTTCATGGCTCCCTGATGACAGATTTATTTTATGATGTAACATTTCACATACGGTATTTTATGTTTTCTCTCACTCATAGCACAAATTGTGAGTTTGTGAGGGACTGTACAGATGATGGTTATGGGTCATTGTGTGCCTTTACTGTATTTACCATTTGGTTCTATGAATATGAACACTTGAACTTCAGCTAGCCTACCATGACTAAACAGTAACCAGTAAGATGTCTCTTTGGCATCAAGACCTTGATAGACTGTCGGCAGCACTAGTGGCTCTTGTGATCAGCGCTGTCATCGATCTATTTTTACCATGTCCTCTCTAATCATGCATGTGTCTGCTGTTGATGTGCTGTGTAGGTACAGCATCAGCACACAGCTACATTAAGTATTTGGACTTTTTTTCTTCTTTAGGAAACAGTGATTTGAAATTCAAGACTTAAGAAACCAAAACCTTTTCTAGAATTGTGACCTTTGACCTAAAAAAAGGAAGAACTCTGTGGTTGGAGACGAGTTTTCATTTCAAAATCCAGTGTTGCAGTGTTTATGTGTTTCTATAAAGTTACTTTCTAATCAAGTTTCAATCTCAGAAAACTTGTCTCAAGCTCTGACAGGAATTCAAAAACTTTCTCGACAGTGACGATGTTACGCTTTAAAAACACCTCAGCAGTAATTTCCAACCCGAATGTTTAGCATTTATGGCCTTAAAGCCTTGGTGTATATTTTAATTAAGCCTCTCAATGTGTCTCTGCATTATTCAGATGGTGGAATGAAAACAAAACAAAAAAAGAAATGGGCCTGTGAGTAATTTACAGGAAGATAATTTGCCTCGCCTCTGAACATTAGTGTTTCATTTACGTCTTCTGCTCTCAGCTCTCTATATTTAACATCCACTGCTCTGCTCTGACATTCATACATTATTCATGTTGGGAGCCTGCATTACCTGCCTGAGGAGCACTACATCTCTCTCACCTTTAAGACCTACTCATTAACATGCCTGTATGCTTTTACATTAATTGGTCTTTATGTATTTTGTTCCTATGTGTTGCTTTTTAGTTGTTGTGGGTGCTTTTTTTTTCTATCAGAAGAGCAATTATGGTCTGGTTAAAGAGAACAACTGCAGAGGTTTTCATGCTTGCAGTCTTCATGCTTTGGGATGTTTTATGCGCATCTGTACACAACATGATACTAAAACGTTGTGTGACATAGCTGAACAATTTTATGCCAACTTAGTCTGTGACTTAGCTGGTGCAGTTGTTTTTTCTTTTTATGACCAAAAGAGGGGGCACCTACTGGTGTACAGTAGTGCTCCATTAATATTTCTAATTGTTTCTTCTTTTTATGTAAATTATTCAAATATCTTCTGATTCCAGATTCTGTCATGGGGAGATCTGCCAGTTTACTGTTTTGTTGATGCATATTTAACATCTTTAGCTTTGGGATGCAAGTCCAACACAAATAACAAGAAGCTGGAAGCCACTGACTTCACTTCCTCTAATGTCCACCTGGGCTTGGTCAAAAACGTGTCTCCCATGTTAAGATGGCTAACTGTACAGCAGAAATGAACAAGATGACACGCTCTATGAAGAGTTTATTCCATCATAACTGTACTGGGTGATTTTATCCCAGTTTGCTGTGTGTCTTTAAGCCTCGAAAAAAACAGACTTTTACTAATTCTGTGCTGGTTGTAATGTTGATGCTTTTTAAGGTATTTTTAGTGGAACTGCTTTACAAATAATGTATCTACCAGAGTGAAATAAGTAGTTTGTCCTTCAGTTTTGCTGAAGGACAAACTACTTATTTCACTCTGGTAGATACAATTCTAGTATTATTAGTCTATTATTTGGCAGTTATTGGAATATGTGTCTGAGTAGTTTATGGGTGCAGCTTACTATCATTAGCTAATAACCACCCTTTCATCCAAATAGGGTCACTTTTGACTCGACATGGTGGCTAGAGCTTTAATAGTGAGGCTTTAAAAAGTATAATTTTTTTCCACATGGAAAATAAATCCAAAGAAAAAACCTATTCTTGTAGTTTGTTTCATAAGTCATAACAATCGATCTGATGTTAACCTGACACACATTAAATTCTTGTACCAGCTCTCATGCTGAAGTCAGTACACTAAAAAAAAAAATTGAGGGTGAAAATAAAAAATAAAGCCAGTAGCAGCAAATATTAGCCACAAGTATGCTGCACCCATTTTCAAGTCTTCGCTGAATGCAGCCTTTTAAAAAACGGTGGCAGGCTGTGTTTATTAATAGATACGAGCTGGCCTAAACCCAGGAACCTCCAGGGTTAAGAGGTTTAACTCAGCTTTTGCTGAGAATGCCTCATGGCAAACTTTTGTTGCTCCAGGCAGAGCAAATCAAGCTGCTAAGCCCAGTTTTACAAACACGTAACCGCCACATTACCCGTAATTATCTTTAAAGCTCTCCACTTGAACCATAAGTGCAAAACCTGTGCCCTGAGCCAGAGCTGTAGTCAGACAGGCTCCGCTGCTGGTGTAGGCAGAATAAGTCAAAAACAATAGAGACTGTGCAGCCTGATATTTTCATTTGCTCTTCACTGACTCAATGTTTTCCCTGTTAAAGTGTACTTCACAGCTAATTTCACTAACGCAGGTAAAATAAGTACTCCATGCTAGTGTGAATCTTCTTGTAACATCCAATAACAGGAAGTTATTTGCATTTTGAAAAAACAGCTGGCTAATAGGCTATTTGTCTGTCAGATGTGAAAAAAAAAGTTTTTGGTTTCCAATTCAATTTTAAAACAAAACCTTGAACCTAATTTATGCCTGCTAAGAACGAGGGCATCATTAGCACCTGCCTACTATTGTGTAGGTCCCAACCATGTCACAAAAATGACCTGGAAGCTCCCGGCAGAGGGTCCTGGAGGGTGTGGTCTCTGTGGGCTTGTTCTGGGGTTCCCAGCAGATGGTGACCTGGTGAGTGTGGCGGGTGTGTCTATCCCTGTAGATCAGTTTTTGTGTGCTGCTTGATGTGTTCCTGAAGCTTTTTCCCCCCCAGTGTGTAATATCACAGTGTGTAGAGGTGTGTGTGCTTGGTTGGAACACTGTTTGTGTCACAGTAACGTCCAAATGAATACCATGATTTCCAGTCTGAATACTGCTCAATACCTGTTACTTGTTTAACGGCTAATTGTAAGCCATTGGTGCTGTATTTTTTGTTGTCTTGGTTTATGTTGGACTTCTTAGTTTCTGTAATATATAATAAAAAATACCAATGCTTCATCACAAAAGGACAGCTGTGCACATCAGACACACATCAGTCAGTGTTTGTGTGTTCCTTTGCAGATGATGAGATGAATTCTCCAGTTTGATATGAAGAGTTAAACTGGCTTGTTTAGCCTTCTTCACCTGTTAACTCTCCTCTTGTTATCTTCTGTGTTTATACACTGTCTGAATCTCCTTTTGTTCTTTGTTGCGCTGTCACTCATAGCTCTATCTCACCGTGCATGCTGTTTTTTCTCAGGATTTATATTATTCGGATTACCTGCAGATGTTTTGGACTCTCTGTATTCCTGTGAGTTGTCAGCATTAATGCTGTTTCTGACTTTAATTCTTGTCTCCTAAGTTCTTCTTTGGGGTTGACAATCTATCTCAGGGGTCCCCAATACCAGTCCTCAAGGGCCGGAGTCCCTGCAGGTTTTAGATCTCACCCTGGGTCAACACACCTGGATCACATGATTAGTTCATTACCAGGCCTCTGGGGAACTTCAAGACATATTGAGAAGGTAATTTATCCATTTA
>VUQR01000769.1:12855-24329 GCA_015108515.1 Hemichromis elongatus
AAGACTAATAAATAAAAAGGTTGATTAGAATTTAATAATAATAATACTAATTTTGTAATTTAAAGGCTAAAGCAGGGGTGTCGAACTCCAGGCCTCGAGGGCCGGTGTCCTGCAGGTTTTAGATCTCACCCTGGGTCAACACACCTGAATCACATGATTAGTTCATTACCAGGCCTCTGGAGAACTTCAAGACATGTTGAGAAGGTAATTTATCCATTTAAATCAGCTGTGATGGATCAAGGACACACCTAAAACCTGCAGGACACCGGCCTTTGAGGACTGGGATTGGGGACCCCTGATCAATCTGCTACACAGCTAAGCAGTGACACTTTGTCTCAGTGGCTGCCTGCAAGAATTCGTTAGACTGTGTTTTTGAATTGCCTTTCAATATAAATAAAAGCATCAATATTTTGTAATCTTGACTGCCTTGAGTCCTGCATTACACTTTTTGGCTCTCGCCACATCTATGAACCTGTATTTTGAATTTGCTTTTAGCCATATTTATTCTTAGAAAGAGAAGCTTTTCACACAGCTTCAATTCTTGACGGTGGATGTGTCTAATGATTTTGGAGGGTATTTTTGCTGGTGTGGTTGTCAAAGTGACAAAAAACAATCACTCGCAGGGTAAAAAAAAAGCTTTGGTTTGCATTTAACATGAGCTGAGCTTCCCACCTGTTCCCTCCTCTCATACAGCAGGATGATTACTAACCACAGTGATCAACTACTCTTTCGTTTTGACAGCAAATGACATCAGGCTGTGTAAACAGCTACCTCGCTGTCTCAATATTGTGTGTGTTCTTTTTTTGACTAGTTCATAATCACTTGAATTTTAATAAACACAATTTTCAAATTTTCAAAAGATCCACAGTTCAGATCGGCAAATGCATGACGTCACCTCATTCAAAGTGAAAGAGAGGCGAGAGCCTGATGCCTGACATGTCTAATGGCTTCAGGATGACACATCAGTAGTGTGGTTTCAATAAGCCAGGACTGACTGCTGTCTCTACCTTTATTCAGAGGTGAGAGAACAGGGGGTGTGGCCACTGTGATTCAGTGTCACAGTGCAGGGATCCTATGGCTGCTTTTAGAGTAAAAATGAGTAAACTTCTGTCCTGCTGTAATCAAAGAGGTAAATCGAGTCGCTGAGGTCTGTGGGTGACAAACAGTCAACTGTGGCTGGATTTAACCCAGAAACATCCAGAATGGTGTAAAGCACGATCACTTCCTGTGCAGTGCTGCAGCTCTGACCAGATGAGATGAATCGCCTAAACTGCAGCAGTTTCCTCTCATAAATATTCATATCATTTGGCGTGGCATCACGCAAGCGAGAGAGAGGAGGACTCCAGGAAACCAGTGAACCCCTCACTGAGCACCGCACCCAACTCCCACCACCCTCCCCCTACACCAGCAGCAGCAGTGCGCTGCCCAGCACCACAGCACAGCCAGATTTATAGCCACTTATAAAGATTAGTGATGCATCCTGCATGCCGCACTCTCTTACTCACACATACACATGCAGAGATTGCAGTCTTACACACTGAACTATTCGATGAAACATTGCAAGTCTTTGTTTTGATGATTTATTTCGTCCCCTTGTGCTGCAGGCCTCACTGAGTGAGGTCATGCTCTGTTTCTGTGGTTCTAATAGAGAACACATGTTGCTGTTAAATAGGAAAAATATTACATGCTGATTGGACACGGGTTTGTATCTGTGTGCCAATGAACTCTACAGTATGGGGACAAGGACACAGAGATTTCAGAGCACAGGCATTGGGTAACCCCCGACCATCAATATCAGAACAGGGACGAGAGGGAAAAGGACATGTAAAACATGAGAGTGATATTATAAACAGGAAGGAACAAATAAGAGAGAATGGCAAAAACAAAGCTGTAATTAGCGGTTGCTGATAACAGCACATCACTCACTTTGAAGACAGGTGTGTTCTGGTTTGGATTCATCTGTTCATTATCTCCATTCAAGTACTACAGTCACCCCACAGTAAATACAAAGACCAGCAGAATTAAAGTTTGTTGGTGTCTTGTGTGCTGGCACTTTGAAAAACTAAAAAAAAAAATTTTCTGCCTTGGTAAGAGTCATGTAGCTATTTGCACAGTGTTTTTATGTAGATGTTATCCAAACTGATAAACAAATGCTGGACCGGTTTGCTTCTGCTTAATGGCTTAGGTAACCAGGCAGTTTGCATACATATAAATGCAGATTAACACGGACACTAATGAAAGAATTAATTGAGACTTTCAAACATGCTTCTGCTGTCAGCTAAATCATAGGAACCGCACAAAACTCAAGAGCTGTATCTCAGACTCTAAAGACCTGATGTCAAATGTTAAAGTCAATAACAGTCCAATTATAAACCAAAGAAAGGAAAAGTGGAACATTTATGCAAAGTATGCATACATGTTGCGCTGCATGTCTGCATGCATGCGTACATGTTGCGTTGCATGTATGCAAAGTTTTTCTGAACTACAAGACTTCTGGAGAAATGTCTTTTAGACACACAAGACCAGAGTGGAGATATTTTGTGCAGCATCACATTTGGAGAAAACCAAAAATAACATACCAGCACAAACGCCTCATACCAACCATCAGGCATGATGTTGGAGGGCTGATGATTTGGGTGTTTTGCACTCAGTGATTTGAACTCTCTGTATCTAAGTGACCTAAGTGAGGCCATCTCTCTGACATCTAAAGTTGGCCCAAATTGGGTCATGAGACAAAGCACAGATCCCAAGCACAGCCAAAGTGGTCCAGTCAAAGTCCAGAAATTAACCTGACTATAATGTCCACACTGCGACACGAAAGCCCCGTTTTCAAATGTATCTGTTTTCGAGAGCGTTTTCAAAGTGCTCCGTTTTCCTTAACTGAAAACACCATCTCAGTGTGGACGGGAGAAACAAACAAACAAACAAAAATGTATTAGTGTGGACGTGGACTAAGAGCGCTGTGCATAAAAGAATACACACAAAGCTCAATGAACTGAAGCAAAATTTCTCCACAACAACATGAGTGACTTATAAAATCATACAATATCATCGTACTCTGTCTGCTGTGGACTTTGAAAAAATAACTCTAGGTCTTTTTTTATAGATGCGAACTGAAAGTAGTGACAAGTTTGATTTACAGCTGATGTGATTAAATTAGATCTTTTTAAAGTGTTATGGCCCTTTAAAGAAGCTCTTAAATCCAGCAGTTTGTGTCTCCTGGCTTCCATCCCCGAAGAAATAAAAGTTAGGCATCACTATGTCAGCCACTTCAACCTTGTCAGTCTTCATCACGAGCCAGGAAGTTCAAACCGGTCGTGACCTTCAGAGACTTTGGCGCCGTGTTCAAAACCGGAACATCTTCGGTGACCTGGAAAAAATTCGCATTTCAGTTGGTTTTAACAGACCTGAACTTCAGAGAAATGTCACATCAGCTTAAGCAACCGGAGTCACACGTGCTCATACACAAAGTCACAGCAGCACGCCGCTTGCAGCCACATCAGTGGGTATTCTGCATGTAACGGTGGGCCATGAAGCCTGAAGCTGTGACATCAAACTGCATCAGCAGTAGGAGGTGACAGCATGGCTGCAGGATGGCATACTGCTGACATCATAGTGTTGTTAATTATTCCCACTGATGAGGATATTTTTTGTGATGTAGTGTGAAAAGTTGTTTGATGTCAGAGTTTCAATCAACAACACAGCATGCTCTGCACAACAGGATGTTAAGGAATATTGTTCAACATCTTTCTGATGATATAAGCCCAGGTGCTTGAATTTTTTGGCTTTTCATTCAAACTAAAGCATACATAATTTAAATTTTAGTAAACATTTAATTTGAATTAACCAACCAACTTGAAAACCAACTTTTGATTGGTTGGTTACTTACTTTTAGTTCCTTACTTTTAGTGTCTTTCTTTTTTATTATGTTTTGCTTATTTATGAGTTCTAGTAGAGAAACTCTTTTTAGTGTCCATTTATAAAAATACTTGATTATCTTTTACAATGCTAGTTCAGCTTTTAAGGCCACTCTTAAGAGCCAATAGTAGAAATGACTGCTTTTGGCTCACAGGAATTATGTATACATAAACTTAGATGATCTCCACGACGAATGACTATGTTTTCATTATCATAAGTGCTGATATTTTGTGAGTCCCCTGACTTACCCTTCCTCCAACGTAGTTTGGACAGGACAGTTCCTAATTTGTCATAAGATTTTATAAAATTAAATGATTCGACTCTGATCCTAGTCACAAGAGGATGAATCACCCTGTCATCTTGTGTCTAAATTTAGCTAAACATAGCTCAGCATAAGTCAAGTGCTGTGCTGGCTGTTAAATTCAATTCAGTTCCTTTTTATGAAGCTTATTAATGCATGACTGAATTAATCCTGTCAGTCTCTCGCTACACTCTCCACTCAGTTGCGGACAAGACCCCATGATATGTGAACTCCACCACTTGCAACTGCTCCCTGACCTGGAGTCAGCACACCACCCTTTTCCGGCTTTTCTGGTTGGCAGACTGATTGTTACTGGTAGTGATGCGTATACTGTACCAGTCTGCTGTGGTGTAAGAGAGCTGAGTGTGAAAGCAAAAGTTGATTTACCTTCCTACCTTCACCATTGGCCATGGATGAACTATGGGTAGTAGATGGGAGAATGAGACTGCAGATATAAGAGGGTGAAATGATCTTCCTCTAATGGGCTCTCTCCTAGAGACAGGTGGAGCTCAATCAGTCGGAGGGGCTCAGAGTGGAGCCGCTACTCCTCCACAATGAAAAGAGCCTTCTGAGGTGGTTCAGGCATCTGACTAGGATGCTTCCTGGACACCTTCATGGGCGATTTTTTGGGGCATGAAGAAAGCCTCAGGAATATTTTGGAGATTTGCATTTAGGGGAAATGGATGGGGATAGAGTATTCTTGTCATCTCTGCTTGGACAGTTACCCCAGCAACCTGGACTCAAATAACAGGTTTAAAATGTATAGATACATGGTTCAGTGGACGAATTAACCCTATGTACTCGAGTCTTAATTACTCCAACACCAGTCATATCTTTATGCCTCAGAATATGTCACTTTTGTTAAAAAATACAAAAACAACAAATCCTTCTTGCAACTTTCCAAACATGGAACAAAGAAAATAATAATTTAGACACATATTAAAAACATATTCACATTTCTCAAAAAATGTGGATAAGGTAGGGTTGGGTTAGGTTAACCTCTTCAAAGCCACAAGAAACCTGTACACAGGTTTAAGAAGGAGTGAGGGTTAGAGACTCTGAAAGCACCATCTTCTAGTTTCTAAAACTACCTCGTTTACCAGTTCCCTGGTGATTTCTGGTTCTTCCTCACTTGTTGTTTAGTAACTAAGCAAGTCTGTGTGACCATTATTGTGAAGTGTTGAAATATTTTTACAGTTCAATTGTACATAAGCAAGAAAAAAAGGTGTAAAATATTTATACTGATCGTGTTACTGGCAGATTCTTCATGGTTGTATCGCTGGACTATTCTTGGACCAAACAACATTGATGACAGGCCAGACTCATTCCATTTCCAGCTTTAATTATCATCCAGTCAGTGCCCAGTGTTTGTCAGGATACCTTGTTTGTTCTTTCCAAGAGTTTTGTAGTACTTGTTGTAATGAACACTGCAGGCTTTAGCAGATGCCAACAGGGCTTTATGCTGTTTGTGTGCTTCCTTTGATCTCGATGTAGTTATTTTGTATTTTAAATGTAGTAATGCTGTTTTGTTCTGACTGCACCTGGCAATGACTTTCCTCCTCCACCTTACATTCTGGCTCTGAATCAGATGCTTTAAATGTCTGGATTGGTTTTAATTGCATCTCCTATAGTGAGCTTCCTCTGTGACCCTCATCCATATTCAGCAAACTACCTTCATCTTTACAAGTCATTTAATTTTCCACACAGATTTCAAATCACATTTATTAAGTTTTTCATTCCCCTCAGGTGTGATACAAGTGAAAGAAGCAATGTTTTTCAATGAGAAAAAACTAATCAGACATCTTCGTCTGTCAGGTAACATTAGGAACGAAATAACACAGAGGTTTCAGAGCATCAACTTATTAAAATATGTCGAAATAGCTTCCAGGGAGTCTAAATAATCAAAACTCCAAAAGTTCCACTTCTGACATTAACATCTGAGGAATCTGAGCCTCATCTGAACATTTCCACTAAAGCTTCTACAATATTTACGTTAACAAGGCTGTGACTCATGCACGCTGTCACCTCTCAGTCTGCAAGTTTCCTTCTGACAGATTGGATGGCCTAACAAGCTTTTCCATCCTCCCACTCTGACAGCTGATTGGCTGCGGTCCCGGCTCTGTTTTACCCGGCAGCTCCATTAATGTTTCTCTTTGAGAGTCTCTGACACAGCAGGTGACAGAGATGCTGCCAGAGCCGATTTAGCATTTAAGTATCAATTATTTAGGAAGACCTGTCGATCATTTGCTGATAAGTCAGTGAATGCTCTTTAAGTAATCTCTTATGATCTTTTTTTTTTTTTTTTGAACAGTGGGATATCCAAACAAGTACAAGCTATATTTGAGAAATGTAGCTTGATGTCAATTACTTTCCTCAAGTAACCAATATGTGGTGCTGAGCCTCAGCAAAAAAACCTAACATCACAGTCATCCACACACTGGTGGTGGCAAGCTACATTGTAGCCACAGCTGCCCTGGGGCGCACTGACAGAGGGGAGGGTGCCAGACACTGGCGCCACCGGGCCCTCTCCAGTGGCTGACTTTGAACTGCAAAAACTTTTTCTATTTGACCATAAACTGCTACTTGTTTCTGTAAAAGCTCTGTGGTGCCACAAGAAAGGTTGCTAAGAATCCAAATTTCTTTATGGCTTTATGGCTTGGTTATGGCACTGGTACATTTGTGTCTCAAACATCTTGACCCTGGCTTGACATGGGTTATGGCAAATGCTGGGTGGAATAGATGTGGCCCAGATATTACTTCCCACCTGACATCTGGATCACATAAGGTGGAAATGTGGATGAGTTGTGGCAGCCAAAATCATCCTGAGTTTATGCCATCGGTCAAGGCTGAAAGGTACTAGTAGAAAACTGCAGATATGGGCCACATGTGGGCCAAACCTTTAGTACCATCTGGTCTCTAATGTGCATTATGTGGTCAACCAAGGGCACATCATATCATTTATTTTCTGAACTCCGAATCCTACTCAGGCTAATAGAGGTCTGGAGCCCGTTATGGCTGTCGCTCTGAGAGATGATCCAGCTCGATTTATTACAAACATGCTATTAATGATGGACAAAGAGACAAAAAGGAGACCGAGCCTTATGTTTTAGTTCACTCGTCCTCGTTCTCACAGATGCATATGCTTCACTGCAGTATC
The DNA here is from genome assembly GCA_015108515.1 of Hemichromis elongatus. Taxonomy (NCBI): domain Eukaryota; kingdom Metazoa; phylum Chordata; class Actinopteri; order Cichliformes; family Cichlidae; genus Hemichromis; species Hemichromis elongatus. The sequence continues at coordinate 20,232 of VUQR01000769.1, forward strand.
ATCATCTCTACTTTACTGTAAATGCAGTACTTTGATTCTAATGATTTATTTAAAACTACAGATCACACACAGCATGAGTGTTCATGCTTAACTACAGCTGGCATTAATGGTACAGAAATATATGCAGAGCATAACAGTCAGGAGGAATGGCTTTTAATGGCAAGGATTTATTTAAACATTTTTGGTAATGGTAAATGGTCTGTATTTATATAGCGCTTTACTAGTCCCTAAGGACTCCAAAGCGCTTTAAATTTACAGTCATCCACACACTGGTGATGGCAAGCTATATTGTAGCCACAGCTGCCCTGGGGTGCACTGACAGAGGGGAGGATGCCGGACACTGGCACCACTGGTCCCTCTGACAAGACACTCCGGGTGAAGTGTCTTGCCCAAGGACACAACGACAGAGACTGTCGGAGCCGGGGCTCGAACCGGCAACCTTCCGATTACAAGACGAACTGCCAACTCTTTGGGCCACGATCGCCCCTATACACACCCTTTACTTTAAAAACATTAGAAAACACTGTATTAATATCTTCTGCTGACTTGAGGTGGAAAAGTCTGTGATAAAAGATGAAACACAGGCTCATGAAGTTTTTTTCTTTTTTAAACCTTCCTTACAGCTGCTTCTTCATGGTCTGTGTTCGATAAAATGATTATATCCTGGTGCCAGAATATTTAAAAATATGATGTGGGAAGTAGCTGGAGGCAAATATTAAGTGGAGGCTTGGCAAAGTAGTCTTCACCCGGGATTGGATGGATATCAATGACTCTTGGTGCATATTTACATTAAAGGTTAAGTATCTAGCTCCACCTGAATACTCGACTATGCTACAATAATAAACCCACAAGATCATTCAAGTAAAGAGCCACACCAGTTTGTTCAAGGAAGGCCAGCCCCCAGTCAGAGATTCAGAGATTATGGCTGGCAAAGTAACAATGGTCTGTTTAGTGCAGCTCTAAGAGAGTGAAGGCCTGAGACTGGGAAAGAGCTAGTGGACCACGGCAAAAGCTGCCGATACTGTTGCCAATACTGGTGATGTGCTTGTCATTCTAGAACCTCACCAATAAAACACACATGAAATATACAGCTCTGTTTGTCAATCTCCTGTTGAGGGAGCAGTTGGGTGGAAGAGACGGCAGCAGCCAACAGTTCAACCAACAATGAAGAGGCATAAGAATATCCACCATCACCACATGAAAGAAACTGGCTTACCGGGGTGCACAACGTGAGCTTCAGTCTTTGACGTCTTTGCATCAGCACCGTCTACCCAGCATCGCTCACTAACTTGTAGTTATTTTTCCACAATTTTTTTAAGGCCTTGAATAAATCCTTAAAGGATAAGGGAAACTTTCAGAGATTTCACAAGTACAAAGTCCTCATTTTCTCCATTTAAAGACTACAATATTTTTGGAAACAACTGCTGTGATTAAGGGAGATTGATGTTTTTAACCTGTTTTTTAAAATGTATAAATTTCTAAAAAATTGACCAAATCTGTAACAAAAATAAGAAAAAGTGTTATATTCATTTCAACCTTCATCAATTAATCTCTCATACGTACAAAACTGAAGGTGTGTTGGATTTTATTGGCAAATTTCAGCACAGATTTTCATGTTGGGTGTACTATCTCAACAAGAATACGTGTCTCGGTTTAAAATATGCTATGAATAAAATCTTTCTGCTTTACATCTTTAATAATCTTTTCATACATTTCTGGAAATTTATAAAAAAAAATAATATTATTTTTTAAACATTTAGCTAGAAAAATGAAAGCAAATGGCTTTTTTTCTATATGTACACACTTGTTATGCACTGTGATAACAAGTGCACAGAGCACAAATAATACGTGACATGAAAGTGTTTTTGTTAAATAAAAAGAGATGTTGTGTGACTGTTTGATAACAACAAAATAAAGTGTAAATTAAATAAAAAAGTATTTAGTATGATGTGTATTTTCTGGTGGGAGGGTCTCCCCGACAGTTTTTGTACGTGGTGACTTCAGGACTGTTTTAACTGCATTTGGTTGGAAACAGTCCTGTGTTGTGGGAAAGTGTAAATCATTGTGTGTTTTTATGTGCTTATCCTTGGGTGTTGGGTATGGTCAAATAGCCAAATATTTGTAGTATAACCTAATCAGATTACAGTGGTATTGACTTGTGTCTAATCACGAAGCCAAACAGGTCGACTGTGGTTCAGCTCCTGTAGTTCTGTGAGAAAATCCAAGTTTGAAATGAGGGATTTATTTCAGCAGCAGAAGACTACAGGTGGATGTCGGGGGCGGTGGAATAGTTGAAACAGCAGGCAGTGATGCAGCACAGCAGGGGCAGGAATGGGAGAGAGCTTGGTGACGTGGTGGGAGGAGGCCAGCTTGCTGGCTTTGTTCAACAAACCATACACATGTCAGCGGTTTGGCTGAAAAACAGCAAACATGACTCTAACTAGATCTATGCAGACAGATGTATTAATAAGGTTGAGTTTTAGTTTAGTTTTAGTCTTTTAATCAGTTTCAGCATTAGAGTTTTGAATTTCTTCAGCTTTGGCAGTGTGGGTTTATTTTTCATTAAGATGACTTCAAAGGACCTCAGTGAACAGGCATCGGTTTTGTTTGAGCATTAGGGGGAGGGGGCATCAAGCTCGGGGTCTGTAGGTTCTCCAACCAAACTTTGGACACCAAACACTTTGTTCCTAGTTAATTTTATACCTTCACTACGTTGATTTTTGATGGAACTGTCTTTATTATATGTGTAGGCCTTTCTCAATTACGTGATTTGCAACTCGCGATTTGTACAATTGGAACACCAGCGTAAGTGATGATGTCACAGGTCCGGAGTTTTTACTACCGTTGCCTCTTAATTTAACGGTGATTAATATGTTATGAAGCTTAACTTTAATCCCAGCTAAACTCATTTACTCAGGAACAAATAAAACACTGAAATAAACCAAACATTAAGTTTGAGAAGTTATCTAAGTGACTTATATATCACGTTTAACCTGAGTAGTGAAAGACCGTGGGGGTCTGAAAACGACCGAGCCTTGAACCCTCGGTCTGCTATCGAGCTGCTAGGTAGCACTTTTGGAAATATGTGGTATCTTGATAAATGGAGCAGATATTTGAAGTTTTCACAGCTACATTCTCATCTAAAAATATCTCAAAAGTTTATTTTGTGATCCAGAAAAGTAATATTTAAAAGTTTTTAGCCACGCTCCTCCACCTTTGTTGCGTTTGTGTTTTGGACAAAATGCATGCTGGGATATTTAGTTGTACCAAGTCCACACAAGTCACCACCAATGCATGCTCGATAAAACGGGCGGCGCGAGAACAAATTGCGGAATTTTTGCGTTCTCGGCTTGATGTGTACTTTGAATTGGAACAGTACTTGGTCTCCAACTGATGACATATCACGACTTCAGGAGACCACAAGTACACATCCGGAGACAGGCCCTGTTTACGATTACACAGATTTGTTCCTTTGTTTCTTTTGTTTGTTTGTTGTTTCTTTGTTTCTCTCATGTTCTCATTGAAGAACACCCATGCACCAACACCTCGTTGGACTTATTTGTTGCTTTAACCAAACTGAAAAAAATTTAAACTAACGTCATTTAACTTCAGAAGCTTTTTTAACAACTGCTGTTAGTGTTTAGTTTAGTTTAGTTTAAACTTTTTTTAAACTTTAGAAACATTGTTGTGCATTTCAGTGTGCTGACAAAGATAAGATGAAACCAGAGGAAAATACAGACTGACAGAACACGCGTGTGCGCACGTGTGTGTGTGTGTTTCTGTGTGTGTGTGTGTGTGGGTGTGTGTGCGCTAAAAGGGTTGGCCCTCATCTCCATGACAATCAACACTTGTCGCCCCATCTGTCCAACACTCACACACACTTAGTGACTTCATACAGTGCTGTTAGTCACACACAGTCAGGGGTTGTGGCAGATGTAGTGGTATATAGGAAGAAGGGGAGGAGGTCATTGTTGGCTCTTTGACCCATGTACACAAATGCACACACACACACACACACATATACAGAGAGAGCTGGCAGATGGGCCCTTCTTAAAACAAAGACTGGCTGCAGCTTGGCTGGACTAATAAACTGACTCT
>VUQR01000769.1:26433-38446 GCA_015108515.1 Hemichromis elongatus
GGTGACCAAGCACAGCAACTGTTCTAGCAGACCTCTAATGAAGCCTGCGGTTTGGGAGAGAATTTCTAAAAATAAATTTGTATCTTTAGGAGAGTTAACTAGCAATCTTGTTTTATCAATTATACATGGTAGCTTGTGAACCGAGGAAGCTAGAATTAGCTGTTAATTACTGTTTCACATTTCACAAATAAGGCTTTATCAGGCTTCTGTTGTAACCCTCTTCCTGTTAAAGAGGGGTTCTTCCTCCCCACATTTGCCAAGTGATTGCTCATAGTGAATTATTTCATCAGCGTGGTTCTCCCTCTTTCCTCACAACATGAAGTGCTTTTTGTATTCCTTTTGTCGTGAACTGGTGCTAAAAGAAAACTCTACTAAAATGTAATACATGATGTCCTCCTCTGAGACTAGAACTCAGTTTATATTATCATAACACTGAAAAGGCATCAAATCACAGCAAACCAGACTCCAGCTTTTATCTTTTGTTTGTTTCCAAACCAATTTGTACATTTATTAGTTTCAAGGTGCATTAAAAAGTTATTTTTGCTCAGATGATAAAGCTCATTAGTTTGTAGTCTAAATTAAGTCCTCCCTTTCTTTCTCATGAAGTAACAACAGACCACAGTGAGGAGCATCCGCCTGCAGCAGCTTTCTGTTCCCCTGGAAACTGTTTAATTGAACTTTTAATAAGTTTCAGTTCTGCCTCATTATATCCAAACACAACAGAATAAAACAGCATGTTGACCACATTGTCCACGTTACCTCACACACACTTCCATCTGCAGTGAAGAAACACCAGAAATATAAACACAGAATTAAAAACACAAACGTTTTTAAGAGGACATTGGCTTACACTTCATACAAGCCCTGACATCTACCAGAAACACAGGTGTTAACCCTTAAACAGCCTTTTGGAGAGTACAAAAATATACTTGACCTTCGAGACAGAAGTGCAAAAAGTCTCTCTCACGTGAGCGCGCACACACGCACATGCACACACACAAACACACACACACACACGTACACACACAAAGCAGAAGGTGGCAGCTGGACATTTGGCATCTGTTCAGTCTTTCAGAAACGCTGACACTCCCTCCCCAACATCACTGCTGTGTGTGTGTGTGTGTGTGTGTGTCTGTAGGATTAATTGTTGACTTCTTATGCCTGTGTATGTGTATGTGTGTGCGTGTGTGTGTGCGTGTGTGTGTGTGTGTGTGTGTGTGGATGGGGCAGGGATTAGTTGCTTTCTACACTCATGCTTATGCATGTGTGTGTACGTGTGTGTGTGAGGATGTGAGAGAGTGTCTTATGACAATAGGGGCGGGGTGGCAGTTCTCTAAAAATGTCCTTAAACCGTGTTGAACCTCCGTAAGTCTTTAATCTCATGTAAATTATAATTTAATTAGTGAATTTGAATAAGAAAGCGACTGAAGTACAGTGTGTGTGTGTGTGTGTGTGCGCATGTTTGTGTGAGTGTATGTGTGCGGCTATAAGCTGCTGACTTCATTGTGTGTGTATGAGATTAATTTCCTACCATGTGCATGAGCAGCATTATTATGAGAGTGTGTGGACCAGGGGATGAGAGTAAGCGTGGGGGTGGGGGGTCTGAGCATGCTGGAGACCCTCTGGAGTTTCTTTCACCATCTGTGTGACATCACATTACACTATACCTTTTCTTATTTACTACTACTACTACTTTTATTCTGTTCAATAGATCAAAAAAGCAGCTTCGCTTCGAAAGCTGTTCCAGTGGAAACTCAGAAAATTGAAAAAAACTAAATAAGTAAACTAACACAATGTTAATGTGTATTTGAGGATGGGTAAGACACACACAAGAAACTCTGGGCTCATGACACGGCAAAAGGTCCCTTCAGGTCTTTGGAGGACCTTTAAGCATCACCTATACTATAGCAGTTCTCTACCTTTGTTTTAAAAATAAAACCAAGAAACAAGTGACACTAGTAGCGGAGTTTCTCCCTTCCGGGTGGTTCTTTTCAAGTAAATTTAAATGCAACATAACGTAAATCCACTTTTAGGTCAGTTTGTGTTTGGACGATGCCTTGCAGAGCATGTCAGGGAGGAAATTTAAAGGATTTTCTTCTTGGTATTAAAAAAAAATTACATTTAAAATGATTAGCTAATTAACTAATAAGGTGATCCACTACTTGCTGACAATTCTACAATTCAATTTTCACTTTTAGTTAGCAAGTAGTAGTTTTTTTGTTAGCCCTTTAAAATATCTATCCACTACTTTTAGCTACTACACTTAATAGGAATTTGCTAATCAGTGTTTTATTCGTTCATCAAAGCAATTTCAACTTTTCTTGATTAATTTTTCCGGCACTTTCTCAGAAAAATCTGTTAATTTGTTTAACCATGTTATTGCATAACAATTTCATGTGGCATTCATGCATTTAAAGAACAGTTTTAACACATTTTCCCCTTTGACTTGTATGTCTGTTTTGCTCATTCTTTTAGCATTTTTGCTAAAAGGAAATACTGCTCTAAAGCTTTTTCTCCTCCACTGAATTTTTTAATTGAATTTTAATTCATGGTTTTTGAGATTAGTTGAGCTAATCTTTCCACCTTGGTTACTGTGGAAATAGCCCTTGGGGTAAGCCTGCTTGTTGGGGTAAGGTTGAACAGGTGGGGGATCACAGCTAGACTACACTGCACAGCGTTGATCATCGGTTTTAATTTAGTTTCAGGAAAAATGGCTTCCCCTATATTTTCCATACCACGAAATCTAAATTACACAGTTTTTAAAATCATGACATCCTATGGCTGCAGATAATTGCTTTGAAAGTAAGACTCTCTGAAGGATGGTGAGGCGTCCATGTAACTAAGGCAAAGACTGCTCAGTGGGTATATATTGGCTTGGTGTGTATTTGTTTTGGAGAAGCTCCAGGAACAGCAGGGGGCTCTCTGGACTCACAAAGCCCTGCAGGGCAGCAGATTTCTGGGCACACTGAATGTCCCGACCCCCTGAACCCTCTGGAGGTTCGGGAACACCATCTGCACGAGGAGACAATATCTATTGTCTTGCAATATCACTACAAAGACTGCATTTTAGTCACTGTGTGAGTTGTAACTTTTTGCAAATGTTAATCACCTACGAATGCATTGATTATTATTGATCATACATTTTGACAGCCATTGGTGTTCATTTGTTCCTCTTCTCTTTCTGATTACTTTGACTGCAGATGGTTCACAGTACATGTTTAAAACAAGTCCCAAGTGTGTCATACATGCAGCTTTCATCCACTATGCTGTGGAGCGTTCAATGTTCTTAATCTTTGAAGTAATTTGGAGTGTTTTCTTCTGGTTCATAATACAAAAAAGTAAAAAAGAAAACCAAAGAAAGAGAAAATCCCAGGCAATGCTGTTTGGGTAAGTAGTTCTCCTCCAGAGGACAGAGGAGTAGTAAAAACTGAGTAAGAGAACGAGTAACCGTGTCTGTGTGGTGTGTGTGTGTGTGTGTGTGTGTGTGTGTGTGTGCGTGCGTGCGTGCGTGCGTGCGTGTGTCAGTCAAAAGCCTGAGGCTACAGCAGCTTGTTTGTTTCATTCATTCTGTGGGTTTAAGACTTGATCCTACAGGGAGAAGGAGCAAAAGGAGCAACACATGAGAGAAAGGGTATAAGGAAAATTAAAATAAAAAATCTCCAGATACTCACTTGTATTTTTACTTTAGTAAACTTTCAATGTTTGACTTGTGTGTTTCTTATCTTGAGGAAGAAGAACCAGAGTAATAAGCCCAACATTTCAATATATTCTCCACTGTGAAATCAATCTCTGTGATCTCTGGCCTAACACGCTGGTTAAGTGTTGATTGATTAAAGTGTGTCCTTTACAACAACAAAAAAGAAGCACTTTGATTTCAGATTATTTCTATTTCCATGTGATTCAGGGTTTGGATCTAAATCTGGATGCAGGTGCAGAAACAGCACACGTACCTGTGTCTGCTCTGTATGGATGAGTGCTGACTGAATGCCGTGTGTGTCTCAGGTGTTTCAGCCTTTCTTTTGTTCTCTTCATCAATTTCACTTTCTTTCCAACAAAGGAGCTTAATGAACTGTGCTGTGGGCCAGGAAGGGATCTTTTCAGAGGAAGGAGGAAGTATTACAGAGAGCAATTACTCTCTGAAATGGCTTATATTGTATATGAAAAAGGCCTTAGAAAAAAACAGAGCTTTTATCTTTTAAAGTCAGTGAAACCCTGTGAATAAAGCAATGATGTTAGCCTAAGTCTTCTTGTTGAATAAAGTGACCATGATTGAAATATTCATAAACAGTGTGTCATTAGCTTGGCTCACACTGCAGCCTTCCTACTCTTTGTATTTCACCTGTTACCTGGATTATATTTGTTGCTTTTGCTAAAGGAGGCTTTTGCCTTTGCTAGATCCATTCCAGCTGCATAAAAGGAAGGATTACTGCTGTCTGCGTTTGAGAACTGGAGAAATAAGCAAAGCTTCAATCTATTCATCTGACTCAGAGAGCATTTGGGAGAAAGCTTGAGCTCTTCAGACAGATGCGTCGTGGTACTGTAGGAAGAAGGCATGAGAAAACTGCAGATAAAACAGGTAGCAACCAAAGCAGCACACCCTCTAGGTTATTTATGGAGTGTTTTACCTGGCAGGAAAACGAAACAACAAACTAGTGTGTCAGATGATCTCCTCCACATGTATGAAACAAGAAATCTGCATAATGTGAACAACAATGCATCTCTCTGCAAGGGTGTAATCCTGATCAGACCTGCATCGTGATGGCAAGGCTTGCCACAGTTTCTTGTGTTTGTCTCACCAGCATCCCTCTCTCAGCTACAGTCAAAAGACAGATTTTACTGCCACGTGCAGTAATGTTTATTTGGTGGTATTACTCGGCCTGGTAGGTTAAATCAACCGAGAAAACAACAGATTTAAAGAGGGGAAATTAATCTTGAGGAGCCCACAAAAAAAATAAAAAATTTATGTTTAGAAACAGGAATCAGTCGATTAAAAGTTAACAAAAGCAGAAAGACCACAGAGAAGATTCATGGATGTAGCGAAGGAGGACGTACTGAGGGTTGGTGTGACAGAGGAGGATGCTGGAAATAGGATGAGATGGAGTCTGATAATCTGTGGTGTGAACCCTTAAAGAGAACGGCCAAGAGAAGAAGACTATAAATCAAGCGTATGCCGTCCGGGCTGGCATTGACAGTGGATCCGGATGGGTTGCTGGCAGAGCTTGATGATTATTTGACTAACGCTATGCCTGATTCATTTGTGTAAATCGTTCGATCAAGCTGATGGCACAACTTAGTTTTCTTTATCACTCAGGGTGACATCTCACCTTTGAGTCTGCCTGTTTTGGTACAAATCTGATCATAGTGTGTTGTACAAACCAGCACAGTTAGACACATCCTTGATCAAACTGCTCAGTTTGTTTTTTCTTAGACGAGGCAGAGCAGAGACACAGTCATGTGATGTGTGTCCCCCGATGTGTGCTTTATGGCCTGTGTTTGAAAGCCAGCCAGGAGCTTCATGTCGGGCGACAGTTAATGAAGCCGCTGAGTCTCAGAAAAGCAGCAGCAGCAGGAAGGGAGGATGTTTAACTGAGCCTTTAGCACAGATATTTGTCCAACCTGGCCTCGTGTTCGCTCCAGGTTAACTTCGAGATACATCTTTAACCAGAAAGAAAAGTGTGTTTTTCAATCTATACATGAAGATTGGCTTCATTTTTATGTTGTCCACATCACTGAGAAGTTGTTTCATCCTTTTCGTCATTCAGCCGAGCGGGACTTCACAATTGTACAATCACATCCTGCTGCGTGCAGACTTCATTTAACCTCAGAAACCGTGCATCCAACAGCTCTGATTAGAATTCAAACAGAGAGTTGTGTTTTAATTTATCTCCTGGGAAGGCCTGCAGACCTGAAGGTATGCAGACCTTCACTCATTTATCTGGAATTACCTTGAACAGAGCAGCAGGCTGACAGGGAATCTGTGTAGTTTAAGGGGAAAAAAAGAGGCGCAAACGTGAAAAGCAGCAGAACAGAAAGCATAAAGTTTCTCCTCTGTCGGCTGAGGAGTTTTATTTCTCCCCCAAGGAGCAGTAGAAACAATGTTTTTACGGTTTCCACTCAATATAACACTAAAAGCTTCAGCAAGGACAAACCAGCAGTGAATAACCTGCAGCGCTGCTTTGTTTACAAACCACACAAATAATTCTGATATTACAACTTTACATCAATCAGAGGAAAAAGGGGTTCGACTGTCATAAATAGAGAGAGAGAGGCTTTTTCTCTGTCAGGTGTCCTTTAAGACAAAGGTGTGAAGAACAAAAGGAAGAGCGATGAAAAGAGCGAACTGCACAGTGGTTCTCTTTGATAGTCGAATCCTGCTGAGATTGTTCACTCTTCTACGTAAACATTTAGAAACTAGTCGAGCACACATGTAACAGTTATCATCAAATTAACAATCAGTTTAAAATTAGTGCAAATATTCTGCTTTGTTGTGATATATTTTTCTCTATTGAGGTTAGAAAAGATTTCTCTATTAGGCCCTGTCCACACGTAGCCGGGGTCTCCCAAAACGAAGATGTTTTTCTGCGGTTCGGCCTGTCATCCAAACGGAAATGCAGTTTTGCGGCACGAAAACAGATCTTTTTAAAAACTCCGGGCCAAAGTGAAGATCTGCGTTTTCTCCATTTGGACAGACATAACCAGAGTTTTAGGATGCGACGTCACTTTCTGCGACACAAATGCTGACGTCAGGTTTGCGACCTGTGTTTGCACTACAGCATGGATGCCCTCAGAGCTGCGCTCGCGTTATCAATTGTCCAAGCGCTTTTTGCTTGGGTTTTTTTTTTTACATGTTTCATGTTTTGTTGAACGTAAGCAGGAAGTCAAAAAGTTAACCTGACTGGATAGGATACGGCGAACTGCTGCCGCCTACAGGTCTGGCATGTCAATGAATGTGCTTAACAATGCCCTTATGCGGTTACGTGTGGACGGAGTTTTTTTTAAAAACGAGGTGGTGTGGACGCAAGTTTTTTCAGGGGCGGATATTCGTTTTTGAAAAACCCCGGCTACGTGTGGACTAGGCCTAAGGCTTAAGTGGTGTTCATCACAAGGTAACAACAAACAAAACAGATCACAGCTAACAAACACCCTTTGATAAGGTACTGAGAACAGATGCAATGAAATAGAAAAGTTGGATAGAACTTTTGCAAGTTTACCTCCACGTGGTTGGGCAGAGTATTGAGAAATTTAAATCCCGGGATCCTCTTGTCACTGCACACCACTCCTACATCCTCGCTGTGTTTGCAGTCGGAAACGCCGATCCCGTTGGACTGACACTGTGCCAAAGTCTTTTCTTTGCCATTACAGTGGACATTATCGAACCAGATGGGTCCTGATGAGAAAGAATTCAGACAAAACTGTGAACAGTTAACCAGTCTTTAATTACCATAGTAATACATAACTGGGAAAATAACGGCCACACCGTTATATCAATAACATGTTCATCCAGACGCACCATCTACATTGTGAATATATGTTAAATATGTTTCCATGCTGATGAGAAGAAAAATCCTGCAGTACCTTCTCCTTTCCCGTATTTGGAAGATGGCAACCATGAGACAGCTTCCACGTAGCCCAGCTCCCTGCACACCACCTGGGCCGCATGGATGTTGAAGTCATCATCACAGACAGTGCCCCACTGGTTGTTGTAGAAAACCTCTACCCTGCCCTCATTGTGTTTCCTCTTTTGCCCTGCCAGTCGGAGCTGAATCCTGGGTGTGTCTGGATCCAGCTGCGGGGCCGTATATTCCTCCTGTTCTGGGTATGGGTAGCCTGGGGGGTAGCCGAGGTGCTCATACTGTGCAACTGACAGCTTTATTAGCACTAATAGGAGGGCAGTGCGAGCATATAGGTTCTGGATGACCCACATTTTGGTTGGAGCTAAGGAAAAGTCAAAAAGAGCAGAAAAAAAATAAATTCTATGTGGTTTTCCCAGAAAGTTCTTTGCAATGATATTTGTAGTCCTTTTGCAGCCTGAGAAACACAAAGGTCCACAGGAAAACCTTTTGTGAAGCAACTAACAAACAACGATGCTGCATTGCATTATGGGAATTACAGGATTTAGTATTTTTGGAAATGGAATCCTTCTAAGGACTAAAAGTCAGGCTGTTCATCACAGACCTGCCTCTTCAAACAGCCTCCCTCTATATGTTTAAATGAAAAACTAAACCTGCACTTCAATATTTTTATGGTGAAAGTAGATTAAATGACTGTGTGATGTTAAAGCGGTCTCTCATTATGACAACCCCAGAAAGAATAATCACAAAACTCTGCAGTTCTCTTCAATATTGTGAAGCCTTTTAACAGGTTTCCACTGTTGCTTCTGTAACCAGATTTACTGTTTGGTTATTCAGGCCGATATCAGGCCCGTAAGCAGAAGTAAAATATTTCGTTCACGAGGTGGTGGAGACTAAAACCAGAGCTAAAAGTCGTGCAAATACTGGACCCTGCATGCCACATACATACAATCTACTGTTGGTTCCACTGTGTTAGCAGTGTAAATAAAAACACATTTAATGCCTTTAAGAGAAACGTTTGCCATTTTGCAATTTCTTTGTTGTGTGTTGCATCAACCACGAAACATGCATCATACTTGAATTATATACCTTTGTGACTAATGCACTTTATGCCCACCTAATTATTTTTTTAAAAGGCTTTTTTTGGAACACAGCAGAAGAAAACATATTATGACAGGCTTCTGAATCATAATGACATCAGTAATAAAATGTAAAAAAAAACCAAAACAAAACTGACTTCTTTTATTTGTATCTGATTTATTGGACTTAAAATGAGTGAAATGTTTCTCTTGATCACCACTAGTTTTCTGTGAGTGAAGAAAAGCTGGCCTCCAGGAAAAGTCCTGTCCTTTTGTTGGAAAAAACATCTGTTATAAAACATATGATCCATCAACTGTGCAGACCTTCAACTCTCCTCATTGTAACGTGGCAGCAGTTACACAAGCTAGAATCAACACACATCACACATGAACAGATGGAATGAAGCCCACAGACTTGGCGTCTGCTTACAATGTGTGAGTCTAAACCGCTTTGATGACAAAAAAACAACCGTGGTCAGTGTGCACAGACGCGGTAAAGTTCAGGTGAGACAAAACACATAAGAACACAGCAGGCTTTTTTTCCCCAGGTCATCATTTGCCCACTTCTTCTATTTCAAACCTCCAGAAACAAACCTTTGCTGTTTATTTCTGGGTGAAGCTGCAGGAACCCTGCGGTTTCTAATCAAACGGATCAACAGATGAGAAATTTTCGGGCTCGCTTTTGTTAAAACAACATGCCAAGAACTTCAGTGAAGTGGACACCCTGATATCTGAAACCTTTTTTTTTATCCTCTTCTTCGGGTAGTGTATGAGGCTAGTCTGCTGTTAGAGGGGAACTGTGCATTGGCTGCAAAGGTCAAAATGTCAGTTTATAAGAATGTCAGCCATTCTTCTCATGCTCTTTGCTAAACCTCTGAGGAGCGCTTCCCTGCAAAGTAGACACTGTGGCACTCAGCAGTGGATTTTTAGCATGACCTTTTCTTCAGAGTAACATGTTAGACACATATCTTCACTGCAATTTTAGATGCATCTTCATCATTTAATCTGATGGACTTTTTTCGGGAAAGAAATGCCAGAAAACAATCTTTTAAAGTTTCTAGAGGCTGTGGTGACAACTTGAATTCCTGAAAACGAACTCACTTTTGTACCTATATTATATAAACATCCAAACAAACAATAATAATGGCTTTAGTAATAATATTTCAGTACTTTCAGGCCTCGAATACGATTCTTAATTCAGTTAATTTAAGGATAAGCATAGCTTTCAAGGAAAGCTTCCTGTCTCAATAACACTGGCTAGTTACATGCTTGAAGTGAGCTGCAAGCTCTGGCTGAACTTACTTTTCTTCTCTCCGTTAAAGACCGTCGCTCCTGAAGTTGCACTAACGGGCAGCAGCACCGTGCGTAAAAACCAAGCCTGGAGTCAGCTGTTTTTCTTCTTCTGTCGCTGCTGCTGCTGCAGCTCTCTAACTTTCACTCCCTCCAATGCAAAAACGAGCCGGCCTCAATAGCGGTACCGCCCACTGACGCCCACCTTTAACATGAGATCAGCAAAGACGGCCCAGGACGTGAAAAACTGCACATTCGACCCGCACTGAGAGAGAGCTCACAGTGGATGAGAGCGTGTGGAAAACTGTTTTCAATTATGGCGGAGGGGGGTGGCGTCACGAAAGAAAGCATAAAGTAGCTGCACAACAGAATTTTGTCTCAGTGTACAGTGTGTACAGTGTAGGGAGGTCTGATCCCAACCAGTGTGTCTGTGTGTGTGGGTAGGCGTTGCTTGTATGGGACAACGCATCATAAGAACTGAAATTTAAATATTGTGAAAAACAGCTTACATGTTTGACATCAATCAAGCCAAGGACAAATCTACTTTATTTATCTACTGCAATCTACTGCAATAAGACTGTTATAAGTCTATTACCACTTGTATTTGTATTTGTATTCTATTTTATTCTATTGTATGTAGTATTTTATTTTATTCCATTCTGTACAGTATCATATTCTTTCTATTGCTGTAAGGAAACAAATTTCCCACCTGTAGGACTAATAAAGGTCATCTTATCTTATCTTATTTTATTTGAATTATATTTTTCCAGCTTACAGTATACTATACTCCTAACCCAGGAGGTTAGGACCTCCAGGACCTTCTGCTTCACTGCAGGCAGTAAGTCCACCTGGTGGATAAGACCAGAGGATGAGGCCTCAGAGTATAACTGAACATAGTTTTCAGAACACATTTCTATATTGTAAATCCTTTCTGATTGCTCCTGTGATGTTTTATGATACGTTGGGATGTTTGATTTCGGTGAGCTACACGCCACAATCACCAAACTGAAACAAAAATACACATTATACCAGTTACTCTGGACCATAGAAGGCCTTTAACCCATCAGCAGGACTAGAATTTGTTTCTTCATGCAAAGAGGAAGAGGATGAGCACTGCCTGAGCCCTAAAAATGGCCTCTACAGGCCGGGCAACAGCACCCTGACTGCCGTTAGGTTTCTTGGTAAATTCCTCATTCTCAATGTCAGACCCTGTTCTGTGTAGTCCTAATGTGGCGAGAGTATGCAAGATTTCCTGGAGGATGAATGAACTGATCCCACTGACCGTCACCCGCACTCATCTGACCTGTTCCCACAGATCACCTCTGTCAGGTGTCAGGCATGCACACAAACACACGTTTGGCAAAATGGACTATGCTGCCACATCATTTTCTGATTTTCTTTTAATTCAGCCCTTTGTAGATTGATCATTTTAAATTCAATCGAAAAATGTTTGTTTCATTCCTAACACATTAACCAGTTTATATTATCACCGTTTGAGCAGATTATTTCACTTTATGTGTCATAAATAAAGAAAATATGAAAGCTGACATTTTTTAAAGTAAAAAAACAAACAACGTTTTCACTTGTTTTTCTAAGAAGCAACAATAATATAATATAATATAATATAATATAATATAATATAATATAATATAATATTATATAGAAAACAGTACAAAGTATCAATTGTGTCATTTGTATCAGTGGATCATGTTTGTCTGTAGCCACTGTTTTAGAGAGGATTACATGTCTGTTTGCCCAAATATGTCATTCATTTTCATTTACTTTACTCACACAAATATACGTTGGCACATGTAGAATACACAAAATAAGTTAAAAGTTACGCTATGCTTCTTTGTTTGTGTCACACAGTGGGTTTGCATGTAGACCACAGATTAGAGCTTGTGTGCTACAGTCAACCAATCCCTCCAATCACAGCGCAACGTGCTCCTCTCCCCAGCACTCTCTCTTGTTCTGCTGAGCATAACATCAGTAGACCTGGAAGTGTTGGTCCTAAAGAAGAACCTGATCACCGTCAGTTTCCAGGATCCTTTCCACACAACATAAACCAGAGTG
>VUQR01000770.1:10850-22628 GCA_015108515.1 Hemichromis elongatus
GTTTTGTTTTATTTTTAACTTGATGGTTAATGTAAAAAAAAAAAAAAAAAAAATGGCGTCTATAAGGGGATAAAGCTGGGGGTTTTTTTGTTTGTTTTGTTTTTTTTTTACTGTTTTTGAGCCTTCAGTGTTTTCATCAGCTGATCAGATCTCAGCTGATGGTAGCTCTTTATCAGAGAGAGACTTGATGCTGTTTGCGGAGGGAAATCCGCGTCTTGTGGGCATACTGCAACGCCGTGACGCAACTCGCACTCTCCTGCTGCATCACTATAAAATATGAATCACCAGTGTGCCGACGATCGGGTCCTGATTTAGGAGTAAATATCATGTAAATCGTGAGAAAGGAGGGGGGTGTGGCGCAAAGTATCGGCCATTCACCAAAATCAGTACGAGCCCGGAGCTGGTGCACTCGTGCACAGGGAGCCAGGTTTGATCGCTGTGGCGCTCGGAATCCAACTGGGTGCTCAGGCCAGCCAGCCAGCCTTCGGCAGCCATCCCCGCCGTGCCCCGTCCCTCCGCAGGCTCCGGGCTGCAGATAAAAGCGCTCCACGCAGGGACTCGCATCGCGTTACGCAGCTTCAAAGCCTGGATGCGGGGCGAGCCAGTGGCCTGGGGATGATGATGCGATGCCCACGGTGTGATTAAAGGTGCGTTTGGGGTTTGTCTACTTGTCACTTCGTTTTCGGTATCACCTGTTCGGCCCATAGATGTGTTACAGTCAGACATAAACCAGCGCAGAGCTGAAGCTGAGACGTGCAGAGGACAAAGGGGCGGATGTAGCTGAAGGTGCCGTACCTTGTAAATATTCCTGGTATGTTAAAGGAGAAAAAAATGTAGATTTCTTTATAGAGCAGCCACACTTTACTGCAGCTCTCAGGATTCTTCAGTTTTATCAGAGTACACTGAGATCTGTGGCGATGTCTCAGTGGATGGACCATGTTGTAAGTCACGGCTAGTAGATGAGACGGGTTTATAGGAAGTGGCTGAGTCTGCTGGCAGGTGACAGATGCATCAGCTGAGGCTCGTTATCCCGTGAAGCCTGCTGTGAGCTGCACAGGTCTGCATGGGTAGCTCCTCTCACTCTCGACTCTGCTTTTAGTGGCAGGCCACAGTATCAGATCCACACACAACAGTATATCTCTCGCGCTTTCATCATTGTGTAACTTTATGACAACAAATTAGTTGTCATAAAGTGCTTTGTTTATGTCAGGAATGGATCACAGCAGATCTGTAACGACACTGCTTTTCTTTGTGGGGGGTGGGGTCTGTGTCCAGTGTCCACATCTACCGGTTCCTTAAGGAGCTGGAGGCTGACTTTCTGAAAGTGTGCACGCTCTTCCAGGAAATAGACTGAGGAGGGACTGATGGACACATTTGAATCTGACAGTCCTTTTCCACTGTTTTTCCAGGTACGTCAGCATCGTGATCCATGGCTGTGCTGTATGTGTCTGAGCAGACTGTGATGTGAGAGTAGATTGAATGCCTCTAAAATCTCAAGGTAAGACACCCCTCCCTTCTTTGACCTTGTGTGTGTGTGTGTGTTTGTGTATATCTGTGAGGTGGTAGGGTGTTCGAATTGATCCATGGCCTTGAGCGCTGCTCCCTGCATCACTTTTCTTCTCCTTAATTGTCTCCTTCATCTCCACTCCTCTTATTCAGGACCAAACCTCTATCTCATTAGCGTAAAAGCACATTTCCCTGTTTGAAAGCATACGTGGAATTTCACTTGTGTACATTTTATACATGTACACACACTGTGTTTAGGACAAAAACACCTGTGACGTGTTTTTCTGCATGAAAGGGGTTAATAACTTTTCATAGGCTTAATTAGACAAATTGCTTTGAGGGTGGAAGCAAACAGGGGCAGCTGAACCAACTGACTAAGCTGTTGTTTTTTTTACTACAATATGGGCTAAAAACAGGTTTTCCCGGCCGTGTACGTGCAAGGCCGAAGAGTTGGATGCAATTGGACGGGTCTGCTGGGTTTCTATGTTTACATGTTTGTGCACTAAAGGCTGTGAACTTTCATGGTTGAGCTGCAGTTTATGTTTAGTTTAAACCTAAAATATATTCAGCTCCAGGCCGTCTGACAAGCTGTCTCTGAGTCAGCAGTTGACCCCGATGTTTCCTTTTCATGGCATGAGCGATGGGGGTCAGCGTGTGTGATGTGTTAATCCTGTTAACACTTATGGATGTATGCCCTGTTGTTCAAAAGAACAATCGTTTGCACATTTATTGTGTTGATGTACTTAATGCATCCTGGGGAAAGGGTACCACCAGTGAGAAATAAAGAAACATGAAAACAATGGCGTATGCAAGCTCTATAGGAATAATAAGATGACAGTTATAGACAAAGTGGGGTTTCTAAGTATTAATGTTACAGTACCTATGAGAAGCAGTTGGTCTAAAGAGGTATGATGTCAGTGTGTTTTAGGAAGTTAAGTTGTGTTTGTTAGCCTGAACTTCCCACTTTGACCGTTTTATAGCTGGTGTCATACTAATGTGCCTTACAGCTCTTTCACTTTCATCTGTTCTGTTTACCAAGCAGGTGCAGGTTGAAAGCATATAAGATAATGGGCAGTGCAACTGTAACAAATGTTTTTCGATGACGGTGTAACAGACTCACAGGCATTGGTTTGTGGTTTTAACTGCTCTTGACTGGCTGCTAGACTAAAAAGATTCTTCATATAGCTTTGATCAGGGGCTGATATTAAGCCTTTATGTTGTAGCATAGGGGTAGGCAACTCAAGGCCTCGAGGGCCGGGGTCCTGTAGGTTTTAGATGTGTCCTTGATCCAACACAGCTGCTTGAAATGACTAAATGACCTCCTCAACATGCCTGGTAATGAACTAATCATTTGCCCCAGGGTGAGATCTAAAACCTACAGGACACCGGCCCTCGAGGCTTGGAGTTCGACACCCCTGTTTTAGACTGCGTTGTGTTGTTAACTTTGTGGCAGCAGTTACTTCAATGACAAGAGCGGTTGTGTCCTACATGCTGTATTGTGATGGGGAAGCATTTATGCAGACCGTAAGGATACAGTTATGGTTATTTTAAATACCATCTCTGAAAGTAAGGTTTTGCTAAAAACAAAATATACATTCAATTTTTTTTAGGTACATCTTGCAATTACAGGGAAACAAGGTGGCGACGATCTGAGTTTTAATGTAGTTTACGCTGATTGTCGCAGCAGAAATTGAGACTCACCAGCTCAGGGAAAATGTTTTCCACTCTTCTTTTGGCCAAGTGGTGCGCCCGTGTGAATTGTAGCCTCTGCTTCCTTTCTTAGCTCACAGGTGTGGCAGATCTGTTGGTGTGGCCTGCATCAAGGTTTAATGTGTAGTGTATTCAGAGATGCTCTCCTGCACACCTTGGTTACTGTTGCCGTCCTTCAGCTCAAAGCATCACTCTCTGTAAATCCTTGAGATGGTTGTGTTGGAAAATCTCCCTAAATCAGCCGTTTCTGAAATATTTAGACCAGCCCGTTTAGCACCAAGAACCATGTGATATTCAAAGTCGATTAAATCACCTGTCTCCATGATCCTGATGCTCGATTTCAACTTGGATTTCACTCATATGGACCCTGCTACTCAAGGTAACCATAAAGGTGCAGGCCTTTAGTGATCAGAGAAAAGACGCCCATAAACTAGTATTCATTATTGGCTACCTATTTATTAACCTTTTCCAAACATATCTGTGTGTGTGCCTCCTTCACCTTGGCTTTGTAAAGTGTGTCTTTTGCATTCATTCTATAGCAAACATATGTATGTATAGCTGTTCCATTAAGAAAATGTCTGAATCCTAATTTCAACCTTTGGTTCATCATTCCTCTTTTGTTTCACCTACTGATAAACATTTATCATACTCTGGGAAGATTATAATTTTTCACAGGCAAGATCGTGTAATTTTTGCAAGGAACAACAGTAAGCTATATATTTCCCACTCTGCAGTGTAAGCAGTTGAATGGTGGGGTTGGAAACATCAGGTTATGTAAAAGCCATGCCTCTGCAAAGTGTTCTGTTACAGTCTGTATGTATAGTCATCTCTCAGCACCAACTGTTTACTGCAGTGTGAGCAGTGTTTTTAGCAATATATGCAGTCAAATGGATGTCACTGGCCGACTTTTAAGGATAGATCAGGACCAGTGACAAACTATTTCTTCGCCCTCTTTAGCATCCTTCCAGGTGGTGACACCTTAGGCGACATTCGTACATGTCCTGAGCCAAAACTGTCCCTGGCACGACTTTATTGATGCTCCTGTAGAACAACCAAGCGCGATCAAGATCCTGCAGCCAGATTCCAAAATAGTTCAGTTATTTATTAATATGTGAGTAATATTCAAATGTTAAATTTCCTCAGTTCAAATGCACCTCTGTCGTTTGAGCTATGGGGAAGAAAATGCAAATTAATAGCCAATAAGTTCTGCAGAAATTTGCGTTTCCTTACGAAATCTCGTGGACTAATTTGAAACTCAACTGTCATTAACTGACTGTAAAACTCTGTCTTCCTTTCTCTCGCTCTATTTATATAAATTACAATTTTATAAAAGCGCTCACTGACAAAGCAACATACTGGGCTCCACAATGATTTACTGCAGCTGGAAAAACAATTCACTCTGGTGAAGATGCATGAATTACTCTTTGCACCAAACGAGAGAGAGAGTAATGGGTGGTGCTTTCCTCTCGTTGTAACTATCTCGACAAACAGGAAGTTAGATTTAGAGAGAAAGGAGGAAGTCTGTGTTGGTTTGATCACACGGAGAGATTTGACCCGCACAGAAAACACACTTGATATTGCCACACTGGCATGAAAGCCGTGTATATGTCCGGCCTGGAAATTGCAGTGCAGTTTTATAGTGTAGGATCTTACATATACACCTGGACTTTACTCTTAACTGTTAATTGTTTATGACATGCTTGAAACATGAGTTATAAGCATGTCATGAGGTAAGGAATGCGCCTGTGATGTTCCATATTTTACATACACCATTCATTCATTGTTGAAAAACTAGGAGGCTGTAATCTGTTCCTTCATTACTGTGAACATGGACATTGTAGTTTGCTTTGACTCAACCCCACTTAACTTTAAATACTCATTTCACATCACCAAATGTGTTTTAATCCAGGGCTGAAAATAATCCCCAACAAACACTGTCTAATGACAGTTTGCTAAAAGCACTTCGTCATTTCCGCATGAGATTATGACTTGATCGTATCTGCAGTGGTCTGGTTTTCTTTCATGCAATCTTCCCAGAACATGGCTCAACCTATTGCAGGTGGACTTTTTAGAGCTTTCTCATGTCAAGCCTGATTTTAAACTGCCTGTAACACTACAATGTGATAGCTGGATTGTGGGTGTCCTACTTAAGAGTGAGAAATAGAGCTTTTCAGCTGCTGACAACTCATGAGGGTATTGCAGGCTCTCATTACCGGCGCTATTGTTGAGTGTGTGTCTGATCGCACGCTCAACACGCTAGATATAGGGGGAAAAATGGCACATTTCAACACAAAGAACCATTGTTTGAAAACCGCCCCCTGTTATTTTATGTCATTAATATGCTAATGAGGCCCTGTACTGAAGCCCCTATTGTGTGGCACTTCACTGTCAAAAAACGAGGCGCAAAGAAAGGAGATTAGATATTTCGAGCTGTTTCATTGGGCTGGAATCTTTTAATGATGTTGGTTTTGCAGACTGTGTTGATACTTTGAGTCTACTTGGTAAATATTGCATACAAACATAGATGTGACTGTAATTTAAATAGTTCTTCTTAATGCCCTGAAGGCTTGCAGCAACTTTAAGGCACAATCCATGAATGGAAATTGAAAATCTAGGTTGCTTCCCTACATTTAGGCCTCTTTAATGCTGGTAGTTTGTCGTGTTCCTGTGAACAGAATATTACAGAAATATCTTACAGGAACAATGGATTTGGGAGATTAAGATCACAAGCCTTGCCAGGCTTCAAGCTATGTGCTTGTAGCTGAGCCAAGCTAGTTCTGACCAATCACAACCTTGCTACTGGCCAGCAAGGTTGCACAGGTTTTTCATTACATCATTTCAATGGTGGTGGTGCTGTCTATTCCTCTGCACATCACCAAAGATTGGTAATGGGATTGAGGTCTGTACTCTGTGGTGGCTAACTATGTGCCTGTGCCATCAGGGAGGAAAAAAGAAATCTATTGATGAAAAAACTTGGTCATCCATTTTCAATGGAAGGTTCTTACCTGCTTGTTTAGTTAAATCCACGTGGTGCCATTTTTATTTTATTTATTTTTAATTTTTTTGCCAGGCAGCATATCACAAGCCGAAGGCCTGCTGGGCCTGTGCATTGGCTAGTTTCTGTATTTTTAGACAAAAGCTACAGCCATTAATTTTGCTAATGTACCATATTAGCCTCCTGGTGGTGTTAAGTGCTTTCACACTTAAGATTCAGTTTGAAACAACCAATCAAATCTTATGGCTTAAATTAGGTATTAGCCGAGCGACAAAACCAATCAACAAATGTCCACTAATCAAGGTAAGCTTAAGCAGGAGTTACAACAGTCACATCCAGGAGTCCACTAGGGTTCACTCAAATTTCAGCATCATACCGTTAGCTTGAGGGTCCGTGCGGCTCTCCGTGTGCCTGTCTATTTTTTGTGACCGCATAGACAGAGAATTTACATTACAATGCACCAACTGTGCCTGCGCCTCAGGCAGTGGACTTCAAGTGGATGTCAAAAAAAATAACAGGATGAGTACTCTGCAGTTGGGTTTCCAGCTATGTCCACAGTGGAGTATAATCTAAGCTTAAATCATTAATGGCTGTATAGTGAGTGAATAACTTTCCATATTGATCCTGACAAATCAAGTTAGGACAAGTATTCACTTGGACTCATCCGTCCACACAGGAACTGATACACACTTGTGTCGCAGCTAGAAACTGCAGAAAGTCAACGACATTTGGGGATTTCAAGCAGCAACAGCTGGGCAGGTCCCTAAATTAAACATCTCTTAACTTTGAGGTTGAGAAGCGACTACCAATGAAAGGGAAGGATATTGAATGAAAAGCCCACCTCCTAATCGCCAGCTGCACTTTCACATGTCGCCCAATGTGGGATTCAGGAAGCAATTCTCTTGTTGCGCATTGCTTTATCGCCAATCGTCGGTTGGTAGCAGATGTTCCAGGAAACTTTAGCCGAGGTAACTTTTTAATCTATTTGCCATCATATCACATCCCAAACATCTGTTTGCTTGTTGAAGTTGTCAAGTGTTGCTGACTCTCTGTGGTCTCTTGTAACCAAACAAACCAGCGTGGATGCAGCTCTAAATCTTTGTCAGATTTGAGGTGACCAACTGAAGAGACTACCAATAAGAGAGATGAAGAGTGTAGCTGAGTATGAATGGTTGTGTCTGTTCAGGGTGTACCCTGCTTTTTGCCCTAAGACACCGGGAATGGGCTTCAACCCCCCCTGTGATCCTGAACTGAATAAGCAGTTAAAAAAATGGATGTACATTTTATACTTTTTCACAGATCAATGTGACAATTTAACACTCGGGAACACATTTCACTTTTGATCTGATACTTATTAAGTTGGGAAGTGTTTGCTACCTACAATATATTACATAAGTCTGATAGACGATTCATACTGCAGTATGAATCGCTGGTGGAAGGTGTGCAACCCGAAGGCTTTAATATTAGCGTCTATTTCTGTCCTACTTTTTTCCCCCCAGTCTAGTTGCCTTCTGTGACTTTCAGTTACTAAGTGTGTGAAAACCTAATAAAAACAGGCATTGCTCTCAGCCACAAACAACAGCACTACTGTTTAATGTTTCAGCAGTGTAGACCACTTATTTGTGACAGTCAGCTTTATCCACAGAGACACACATTTTTCAGTCTTTTTTTTTTTTCTGCGGCTCGTGTCTCCCCCAATTCCCTCTGTTTCTCCATTCATCGTGTAATTGGATGGATTATGACTAACACCAAATCCTCCAGCTGTTTTTGGGTCATCAAGCGGCTTTTACATGGATGATAAATAACTTAATATATTTGTATTGGATGCCTGCATGTTTGTGTGCATTCCGTCAGGATTGCACGTTCGTCTGCCTTTTGATCTATCAAATTGGGTAAGACGCCGCCAGATTGGATATCTATCCCAGATCTGTTCTTTATTGAAGAGAAGTGTCAAACCAGCTACAGTATTTTAAACAAATCAGCTGCTTGTAATGATGATAATGGGCACATGCTCATCTCAACAGTCAAAGAGAAGATTAAAGTTGGCTTAAGTTGTCAAGACAAAGTTTATTGATGTTGACAACAATAATTACAGTTTATTAATTGATCAGACACACTCGGATCTTAGACAATGTAATCCCCAAAATTACCAATTCATGTGCATCACATTCTCTCTTTCACATATCTCAGAAGTTTTATATCTGAGAGCTGGGTTTTGCCGTTTCTTTTTCTTGTTCAACGGCTTTGTACCCACACATCCTACACACACACACTGAACACAGTTCACTGACAGCCTCGTGTTAACAAGCCCTTCACACAACACACTCCTTGGAGAGCACGATTGCAGAGCGAGAAGGAACTGCCCTCCCCAACAAAAGGATGCAGACACGAGTGCAGAGCAAGATGAAAGCTTCCCGGTTGGCATGGCAACCACCCAATCATCTGCTGCACAGCGAGGATGGATGTTTGACGTGTCGATGGTGCATTCTGGGTTAGAGAGACAGAGGACGAGAGAGAAAGAGAGGTAAAGAAAACTGGTTTGATCCAGCTCAGTTGAGTGTGTGTTCTTTATCTCGCTTGGCTTTTATTTTATTGTTGTTTTACGTCCTTCTTTAAGAGAGAGCTGCATGAATCAGAGCAGCGGTCCTCACCATCGAACCGCTCCTCTGTGTTTCCTCTGAGCTTGACTGGAGCTGGAGGTGGACTGTGTTAAGCTCTGTGTGCATGTGTGTTTATATTAGAATATAGAGCAAGTGTTGTTGTTGTTGTTGTGCAAACGTGCTGGTCTAACAAGCAAGTTCACACATGGGACATTTATACTGAGTGTGAGACAGGCAGTGGTGATCACTGCTGATGTGAATGCCCAAAAATAGTCAAACTGAATGTGACATGTGTGACATGTCCATTATTTCCATGTCCACACTCAGGTTTAACTTCACAAAGGTGTGATGCAAAAGTGGGGTGTACAGTATCAAAAGGAAGTTTCACTTCAGCATTTGGGGGATATTTAATCACACAACGTATCTTTTTTTAGACTTTTGCAATGTCAATGCAATGTTCAAAAATGTCTTTATTTTAAAATACTGTCTTGTCTGTTGGGCATACAATCACTTTGCTAGTACTGGCCTGGACCCCCTTTTTCCCTTCAGGGCTGCCTCAGTTCCTTATGGTGTAGAATTTACAAGTTGCTAGAAACATTACTCTGAGATTTTGGTCCATTTTGACATGATAGCATCACATAGTTGCTGCAGATTTGTCGGCTGCACATCCACAATGTGAATCTATCGTTACGCCACATCCTACAGGTTGTATTTAGATCTGGTGACTGATTAAGTTGATTTAAGCTATGTAGAATCAGAACTGCCGGAATCGGATCAGAAAATGAGTACACTAGAGCCATAAAGGGATGGATGTGGTCAGCAACAATATTCAGGTAGGCTGTTGCATTGATATCTTCTGTGTGCTAAGAAGATATTCCGTACACCATTACACCAGCACCAGCCTGAACCATTGATACAAGGCAGAATGGATCAGTGATTTTACAATATTTGCACCAAATTCTGACCCTGCCATGCAAATATTGCAGCAGAAATTTAGATTCATAAGACCAGACAATATTTTTCCAATCTTATTTTTCACCAATTATGTTGAGCCTGTGTGAACTGCAACCTTTTTCCTGTTCTTAGCGGACAGGACTTGTACCTTGTGTGGTCTTCTGCTGCTATAGCCCATCTGTTTCAAGCTTCAAAGTGTGCATTCAGAGATGCCCATCTGCATACCTTGGTTGTAACAATTGGCTGCTTAAGTTAGAGTCTTTTCTATCAGTCTAAAGCTATCTGACCATTCTCCTCTGAACTCTGACATGATCAAGAGGTTTGAACCCAGAGAACTCACTGCATACTTTTCTGACTTTACTTAGCACTTAGTTCCTCCTACGCAGAGTGGCGCATCGGGCATTGGCGTCGGCCAAAAGCAACTGCTTCGGCTTCGTCCCAGGCGATGGTTTTCAGATCATCCATAAACGTTCAACGCCTTGTGATCTTTGGTCGGCCTCGCTTTCGCTTGCCAGTGAGCGGAACCAGATTATTGCGATCTTGGCTGGGTGATAAGGGGGTAGAAATAGAATATGGCCCGCAATGTGGAAACACCTTTCTGGAACAACATCAGCTAAAGAGTGGGTGCCTGCTCTTTGTAAGACCTCTACATTTGTTATCCGGTCCCGGTAAGAAATTCTCAGGATTCACTGCAGGCCACGTTGTTGAAGCACGTTCAGGCATCGAGTGATCGCATCTGTTGAGCGACGGGTTTCGCTACCGTACAGTGCAGTCTGAATGACGATAGAGTTCAATAGTCTGATCTTGATCCCAGCGTTCAGGGAAGTTGAGTTCCAAATAGGTTGGAGACTTCGGAGGACGCCGGCTGCATTCCCTACTCTGACGTCGACATCTCGATCAGAGATACTTTCATTTGAGATGATGCTGCTCAGATACGTGAAATTCTCCACCTGTTCACCGCGTTGTTGGTTGATCATGAGGGAAATGCAGGCAGGTGCGTAGGCAACTCAGAGGTCTGAGTCGAGCCCAGCAGGGCAGTGTCGTCTGCGAAGTCCAAGTCGGTGAGATTAAGCGCTTCGTGCCAGGGGCCCATTCTGACTTTTCTGACCATTCTCTGTAAATCCTAAAGATGGTTGTTTCAGGAAACCCCAGCAGATCAGCTGTTGCTCCAGCCTATATGGACCACCAACCATACCAGGTCATGTAAATTGCCTTTCTTCCCCATTCTGATGCTTAGTTTGAACTAAAGCATGTCTAGACCATGTCTCCATGCTTAAATGTGTTGAGCTGCTGCCATGTGATGGGCTGATTACATATTTGCATTAACAAGCGCTTAAACATGCATGCCAAACAGAGAGGCTGATGAATGTATAAATAAATGTTTGGTTAACACATATTTAAAGATAAAATTTGAGAAAACTTGCAATGCAAAATATAAAATGTGAAAAAACATGTTAAAGCCTATTTTCTCTCTTCTTCTTTTTTTTCTCACACACTGAGCCAAAAATAAATTTGCCATCATTTACTTTACAGATTTACAGAAGGGTTTATTCGCATATAGAAATAGAGTTTTCCTTTCTGCTGACAATATTTTGGGATTTTTCTGAATAATAACACGTTATAACACAACAACCTGGTGCTGAATGCCCAGAAGACAGTGGAGATTATTGTGGACTTCAGGAAGCACACAGCCCCACTCCCCCCCATCATCCTGACTGACACCCTCATCACCTCTGTAGACTCATGCCTTGGTACCACCATCACCCAAGACTTGAAGTGGGAGCCCACCATCACCTCCATCATAAAGAAATACTTCCCGAGGCAGCTGAAGAAATTCAACCTGCCAACACGGACGATGATGCAATTCTACACAGCAATCATCGAGTCCATCCTCACCTCCTCCATCACAGTGTGGTACGCTGGAGCCACAATCAGTGACAAACAGAGACTGCAGCGTGTTGTGCGCTCTGCTGAGAAGGTGATTGGCTGCAGACTCCCATCTCTGCCTGTACA
>VUQR01000772.1:0-15382 GCA_015108515.1 Hemichromis elongatus
GTGGTGATGGGGATTAGGCCCGACCGGTCTCTTCCATGGCCACCTCGGCTCACCGTTCAGGTCGGAGGAAGAGTGGCAGCGTCTTTAGGCTCACGCTTTTCTGTTACCCCGCGCGCCTCCCTCTCCCCCTTATCCTCAGCGACAGACTCCCTCGCGGTGCTCGACGGGATGTATTGGCTCACGCGGGGTTGAGAAGACCCTTGCGTCTCTGTACCCAAAGCTCCCGACCTCTCCGCGTTCGTGTGACCGTAGGAAGACGCGTAGAGTCCTTCCTCCTGCTGCGAGTGCGCAATTTCTGCTCCGGTACCGCGCGGGGAAACCGCCACTCTCTCAGCTCTGTCATCCCGCTGAAACGCCGGACCGTGCGGGGTTGTGCCCTGCCTAGTCTGGTTGAAAGATAGCAGCCGTGTTTGCGTAGAGTTCCACTCTGTCATGTTGTCGCTTGTGGAGATGTTAGTTGAGATGTTTGCAGTCGGAGTGGGCATCACGGGCTTCCCAGCAGAAGAGGATGCGCTGGTTGGCTTCCAGATCAGGCTATAGTAAATTGCCAGGATAATGGCTGCTAAGGACACAGACAACACATATGCAAAAACAGTGGCTAGTCTCACCCACTTCTTGTTAGTCTTAGCAGCCATCTTAGCCTTTTTGTCCCCCGTATAAGTAGCAGGTTTGCCCCTCTCCATATTGGGCATGAAGTCCCGCTCTCTCATATTGCCCCTGTTTTTTCCTCGATGCTCCACCACCCCCTCCGTCTTGAAGGCTTTATGTTATCCACAGTCCAAGAGAAGAGGAAGCAGGAGGCTCAGGGGGAAGATGCTGGACCACCTTGAACCGTCCGCGCAGCAGGAAGATGTTGCACTTAAACAGATTTCCCGTAATTCATTTGATCTCAGGGGAACTGCGCCTCATATTGTGCAGCCAGCGCAGCACTGCGTTTCATAATGGACATCAAGCATCCACAGGCTGACTGACTGCGCGTTTCAGCATCCGACAGCGGCGGGACAAATGTCCCCCCTCCTCCTCCTCCTCCTCCTGTGCGAGGTTTCCAAGGAACAGCTGGCTGCAGGCCCACGGCGTGTCCGCAGTATACTATTTGATGTCATTTATTAAAACGATTAAGTGAGATCATACGGTACACAACTGTCTGTCTTATCCAGCAAATGAAGTGGCTGGCTCAGCTAAAAATACAGGAGAGGGGGCGGGTGGTGGCTCTTAAAGAAGCAGCAGCTGTACAGCAACCCGAGAAGAAACCCTAAAAAAAAGGAAAAACGACATCTTCTTCACATCAGCACGCGAGAAGTGCACACGGAGAACAGGATGTTGCGGGGGGGATGAACACGGTCAACTGTGTGTTTTATCTTCACTGCCTTCACCCGAGTGGAAAGGATGGTAGTCCATGTGCTCCAAGTAAGGGGGGGTCATTTATGTAGATGTCTTACGTAATCACGTGTTAAACTCGTAGCCGGACCCATACGTAGCGAGTTGCTTTCACCAGGCTTATGATGTTTTCTACCTGTTGGCTGCTCCACAGCGCGCCTTTTCAGCACTATGGACAGCGACCCGAATTTGTCATCGCTCGTGTCCTCCGGGAAGGTGAAAAGGTGAAGCGACAGAATTAACATGCGCGTAAAATCCCGTTTTCAACATAAATCGCTCAGCAGTTAAAAACAAATAAACGAACATATAAAATCACTCTATATAACAGGTACCTGATGCTTATTATACACTTACTGGACACTGTTAGGTACATCTGGCCAACTGCTAGTTAACACAAATATCCAATCAGGCAATCACTCGGTGTATTTAGGCATGTGGAGGTAGTCAAAACCTGTGGAAGTTCAAAACGAGCCTCAGGATGGTATGGCTTAAACTGTCGTGGTTGCTTGTGCCAGACATGCTGCTTTGAGTGTTTGAGGAGCTACTGATCTACTGGGATTTTCCCACAAGGCCATCTTTCGGGGTGGAAATGCCTCGTTGATGCCAGAGATCAGCGGAAAGTGGTATGAGTTGACAGGAAGGCAATAATAACTAAAGTAAACACTTCGTCATACACTGGACCTTGAAGCAGATGGGCTACAGGAGCACGCACAGTAACAGGAAATTATTTGCATGGATTCATCAAAGTTGGACAAAAAAAGAATAAAGTCTTTATTTGCTGCAAAATTGATGGTAGGATCAGAATTTGGACTAAATAGCAGTAACATGAAACATGAAAGCATGAATCCACCTTGCCTTTTATCAATAGTTCAGGTTGTTGGTGGTGTAATTGCCTGGGGCATTTGGGGATATATTTTCTTGGCACACTTTGAGCCTCTTAGCACCAAATGATCGTTGTTTAAATGTCACAGCCTACCCGAGTACCGTAGTCCATCTCTTTATGACCACAGTGTTCCCATCTTTTAATGGCTGCTTTCTAGCAGGATAAAGCACCATGTCACAAAACTCAGGTCATCTCAAACTGATCTCCTGAACATGACAATGAGTTTACTCAAATGGCCTCCAGACTGAGTCCAGATTTCAGTCTAATAGAGCATCTTTGAGATGTGGTGGAGAAGGATTTGCGTCATGGATTTGGAGCCAGTAAATCTGCAGCACCGTGTGATGTCAATTTGGACTAAAATATGTTGAATATATGCCACAAACATTTAGAGACACTTTGAAAGCAAAGTGAAGCCCAGGTTGGTACTAGCCATCGCCTCCAATTGGTCACAGCACAGCTAAAGGTGCCCCTCCCTGAGCCTGATTCTGCCTGAGGTTTCTTCCTGTTAAATGGGAGTTTTTCCTTCCCACTGTAACCAGGTGCTTGCTTAAAGGGGGTCGTTTGATTGATGAGGCTTCTTTCTTTTGCTTTAGGGTTTTTAAATTACGTTACAAAGCGCCTTGAGGTTAATGTTGTTGTGTTTGGTGCTCTATAAATAAAATTGAATTGATGAAAAAAAAAGTGTGCTTAATAAAGTGCTAGTGTAATGAAAATAAAACATAGGACTATTATGTGTCATGCTAAGTTTACTGTTAACGTGACATTTTTCTTACACTGATACAAAGTGGAAAAACTATCTACATTAGGGTGGCTTGGCTACAGAGGTGAAAATGATTTGTTTTGCGACAGCCAAACGGCTTCTAAGGATGAGCGTCAGCACAGGTTTCTACACGTGACAAGTGTGACAAGCGCTGCTCTTACAAACATCTAATATGGGCTGTTTGTAAAGACTGCTTTCATTGCAGTGTTTTATGGTATGAGGACTGGGAGCGAGGTGGCCAGCTGTGATGTGAGTTTGATAAGGTTGTGTGCAGCGGTTTTTCATTAAAAGGTTTTATTTCTCCATTAAAAGCACCAGAATCTTGAATAAACCGATCCTGTGGGTGGTACACCAGAAGTCACTTCTCTGGTTCTTCAGTGGCTGACTGTTTGCATCAGATATTGCGCTGTCTGAAGGTTTATTTGAATGTTATCCAAATGGCCCGGGATCTTTCGTTGAAACAGCACTGTCCTGCCCTGAGTAATAAATGACACCGTGACCCTGGACAGGTCACAGCAGCAGAATTTCATAAAATATTCAGCTGATAATGCAAAATTAAGCAGTAGCCTGTGATCAGATCAAGCATTTATTTGCAACATATAATAGAAATAACCAAACACAGATGCTTCTTCAACTTTGAGCATCAGGCATAAATAATCTGATATGCTGATATAAATAATGACAACTCAGTATCATTGTGTAAAGAAGCAACTTATTAAATTACCAGAAGCTGAAAAGAAAAGCATTTTCTCATTATCTCCGGTTGTGTATTGCCATTTAAACACTTGTGAATTCATTTGAGGCTTAAAAAAAACTTTGTCACTTTGGAGAAGGCAAAGGATTACCCTGTTATCACTTTTTTTAAAGGAACTATTTCTTCATTAGAAAGCAACTTCAGTTATTGTTGTCACAGCAACAGTTAATAGAGGAGCTGTATGTCGAAAAAAGCTTAGATATTTATATCTAATTAGTGCATTTTATTCTTAAATGACTCTTTTCTTATAAACATGTAAATTCTTTTTTATTTAAGTGAGTGACGGTTAGAATCTTCTCATATACTTATGTAACCTTTATCTTACACATATAAACTGTAACTCTATGGGCAACACTTCAGTCCTGTTTCTTTTTCTTTTCTTTTTTTTTTTCATAATTTGCAATGCATATTTTCCTGGGTGCGTCCTGGACAGGCACAGGCAGGTCAGTTGAGTTCCAGTTTAGCACATCTTTTGGTTCCTAGTGCTGGAATAAGCTGGTTAATAGTTTTGACCATGGTGGATAATCAGATAGTGGATATGTTTTAGCAATAATAGGCTAATAAACTGGAACAAAGTCCACTCTAGAAGGACAAAATGAATAAGAAAAGATACTTTCTGGATCCTCCAGAGATCAAAGATTACCTGGTCAAAGGAGAAAGGTTTACCAAGTGGTCAGAGGTGAGTGAGTATTTAAAAAACATGAAGCTGCTGATTCTTGAATATTAGGTGAAATGATTAGGAGTTTAAATATACATTTGTAAGGGTTAATTATTTTCATTCTCTTGTGAGCAATAATGTTTTTTTTTGTGAAGTCACATGGATTTTCATCTGTTTTTACAACATTAATCAATAATTTCTTATTTAATAATCTAAATATAGCTACAAATACAGTTTAAAAGATCAGGTTCAGTAGCTCTGTTTTATGGGTTCCATCTCAAAATATTACCAGAACCACATCAAAGATTATATCTCTCTATAACATTATACAGTCTTCACCTTACGATACACAGTACCATTAGATGTCTACTGTTGTTAATCAGCTCGATACAAGAAGTACTGAATTATTTTGTCTTTATCGAGGACTCAACGAAAACCGTTCCTGTCACCATGAAGATGGATCCGAAAGGGTTTTTCATCTACTGGATTAACCAAAGCAAGGTGTGGAAAAGCCAGCAGCATTAAGGTTCATTCAGTAATAGTCATAGCTCAGATTCAGATGTGTAGGTAAAGTGTATGTGATTAGGATCTGCTAAAGGTGTGGGATATCTAAGCATGACCTTCTGGTCTCAGCAGCCTGTAGAGATTATCGATCAGTGCTGATGTGGGCTTACCGATCTGCTGTGCTGTGCAGCTGGACTGTGATGCACTGAGTGAAGGGGACTAGCTGGGTTTACTGTTCATCTCTCTCTCTCTCTCTATCTCTCTCTCTTTTCACTAAACCAGAAAAGCAGCAAAGGCTACTATAAAAGTGTTACCGCAGTTAACCAAAGGTACACTTCAAAATAAAATAGATGAAAAAAACAAACATCGATGGAAAAAATTTAAAGCTGCTCAACAAAAACACACACACACAAAAAAAGTCTTTGTTTTCTTTGTAATTTCGTCATACAACAAGAAGCAGGAGGCAGCGATACGGGAAATCATATGCTTATTGTGACTTGGTGTCTACATGTTCTTCACTATTTCTTTGTATTGTGATATCTTTAATAATTCAATTCGGTGTTCAAATGTTGATATACGTTTAAAATAAAATAAATACAATAAAAAAGACAATACATTCATAAAACCACTAAAATCCTGTGAATCAGTAATAAATTCCTAATTGAAACACAGATTTAGTTATTACCACATAATAATTCTGTCATTACAGCAGTATTAGCTATAAACAAATACCGTAAGTCTGGGAAACATGCTTGTTTCCCGCAAAACCACCTAATTTGTTTCTGGGTATAAAATGGGATAAAAATGTAATGTCCCTCTCTGCCACGCTGACCCTCCTCATGATCAGCATGCAATATTTTTAAGTAACCATGCTCTCATCAACATTTTACTGTTGTGTAACCATCCCAACGCTGCTGCTAGTACAGATGTATTGTCTGATGAAAGTGAACATGGAAAACAACAAGCTATCACTACATTTCTTAAAATATCAGAATGAACTTAGCATTTATTTACTCATCTATAGGTTAAAACAGCCATTCAACATCCCCAGCCTTAAATAGCTTGTTTATTACGATGATCTTACTCACAGGTTACTGATGTGCAACACGTTTTTGCACTGTTTTTTTCTTATTTTGCCAAAGGATGAGTTGTATCTAATCCATATCTGGACCAGTGCCTACATGTTGAATTTAGTATCCATGATGATTCTTTGTCTCTTGTTTCTAGGAGACAACATTCCTGGATGTTGCTACCATCAGAGATACCAGAACAGGAAAATATGCAAAACTTCCCAAAGTGAGTCCCCTTGTATTATTTAATTTGTGGCATTCACTTTGATTTAATCGAGCTTAATGATTGTGCTCGGTGTGGAGTAATCTCTGCACACATGCAAATATATCTGTCATGTCCTTTGTTTGCCCATTAATATTGACAGACATATTTGCATTGCAAAGGGGAAAAAAAATGCGCCGTGGACACATGAACCCAGGCTACTCCTCCACTACAGAAACACACAGATGCACTGGCACGCAAACAAACATAAACACACACCCTACGACAGGCTGAGTCATGGCGGGAGATGTCTGTGAGCGAGTTTCGACTGAGCTCCAAAGCTGTCAGCTGTAGTTTCATCTCTTTTCCCACTCCTCGCTGGCCTCCACAGAGAGCTGCACTATGCAGCCGTCATCATTCCTTATGGGAGGGAAATCTGACAAATCTGTTCCCCTTAGGGAGAAAGCATAATCACAGATGGGGTGCTGCTGAAAGCACATCTTTCTCTTTGGGTCCCTTAGGACTTTTTGGGAAAGCTGCTCCAGTGCTGACGTCAGGCGTGCATCGAGAGGTGATTGTCATAGACAGGAAGGCAGCACATGTGTGCTTGTCCTCTGCATGACCACCTGATGTGTGTGTGTGTGCGTGTATATAAGGAAGTGCGCAACTCTCAGTGTGTTGTGCATATGTTTGCATATGCTGGTCAGCATATTTGCATGTGTCGAAGCACTTTTCAGGTATCCAATCTGTGCAGACAGCAAAGGCTGCAGATTCTTATTTTTTCAGTCAACTAAAACATGAATTAATAATTTTTTTGTTCACAGCACCCAAAGGTACGAAACGTGTTTAATTTGGATTTCCCGGACAGCAACCATCTCGCCAAAACCCTAACTATCGTCTCCGGTCCAGATATGGTGAACCTGACCTATCATAACTTCTTTGCCTCAAAGGAAAAAGTGACACAGGTAATAAAGCGCTGTATCTGTGTAGTAGCTGTTCCCGTTTGACTGTTCACAGGCCTCTAGCCCTTATACCACTGGATCCTTTGCTTCTTCTCCCTCCCAGCCCCTCCAACCCCTCCCTTTCAGTCTAAATTAGACTCTGTGACTCAAACATCCTTTGGAGTTTTGTTCAAATACATTAACTACTCTCATTTCCTGACCCAACTCTGTATCAACACCCTCTAGTGGTGAGCGTGTGCATATAGACGCATATAGACCTTTTAAGCCCAGCTTATGCAGACACTGAATTTAATGCAGCACCTCTGGTTTTTTTGTGTGAATTTAAAAAAATGCACATAAGAACTGGGCGGACGGCATTCTTGCGATCGCTTACAACGCAGCAAGAAACAACGCGTGCAGGCAGGTCTTCCTGGATAAAATGTAAGTGAACGTCAACATAATCTACAGCTTTTAGATGATGAGGGAACATAATACCATGCAATCACATCATACGCTGGATAACACACGCTCTGGGAATTCTAATGGAAATACAATTAAATCTTAGATATGTCCGGCTTTCCCTTCAGACCAACAAAGACGGGAAGATCCCTGTGAAACAGTAAGTTTCGGGACAACAACATGCTGGTTCCGTTGTATAGTAAATACCCGTGTTTCCTACTCAGTTGTTCACTATGTTTTTTTCAGTATTTACAAAATGTTCCCTGCGGATAAGAAGAAGGTAGAGAGTGCTTTGGCATCAGCACAGCTCCCCAAAGGAAAGGTCAGAAAATAAATCTCCTGTCAAGTGGATTTTCATTTTTGGACTTTATTCTTATCTAACTTAATGAAAATAGTTTGCTGTTTTCTCCCTAAAAATATTTCTGACCACCCATCTGCACATTTGTTTTTTGTTTTTTTACATTTATTTTGCAATTTAAAAAATCAGTATGACACCATTAAGCCTGATGTCTTCACTGAGAGTGCCTTCAGGACCTTCATGACACACCTCTGTCCTCGGCCTGAGATCTATGAGATCTTCACTTCCTAGTGAGTAACCTGTAGAAGTGGCATTAACATTGTACAGGGTGAATTTCACACACCTACTGTAACTGAAGTTATACTTTATTCATAATTAGTTATTTATTTCAATTACTTTTTGAGACTTCCATAAATTGTGAAGCAAAGAATTAATTAATAATAATAAATTTAGTGATTCAGCTCCATCTGACATTTAAATCTACTCGTTTCAAAAATTATGTCATTGCTGTTTCAAAGGTATAAGGCAAAAATTGTTGTAGTTTAACAAACTAAAGCTAGAGGTGCCTCATGTAATATGCTGGTCTTGTACTGCCAGTCTGAGCTCTAGCTTATCCCTCAGCAGCTTTGCCTGAGCTATGGCAGGAAATTGGCCGTGATGGGCATGAGAAACCTTATGGGCATTGCTGATGCTTTTATTTATTTTTTTAACTTGTATTTAATCAAAAATCTGTTTTAGGAGAGTGTCCTGGCCAAGAAGGACAGCAGTGCAATCACAAGTTGCATAAATTAGTTGCGCATACACACGCGTGCATCCAAACCCATACAGCAGTTAAGGACAGGCTAAGAATAAAAATGAATAGCTTACTCAAAGTAATATCAGAAATAATGGTAATAATATTCAGGCAAAACATCTGCAGCCTGAAGTAACTGCACCCAAGTCAAAGATGTGATTGTGTCGCTGTGCCCCGTACTCCAGCTCCACCAAACCCACCATGACGAAAGAGAACTTCACCAAGTTTCTCAACGAGAAACAGAGAGACTCTCGGCTCAACGAGGAACTGTTTCCACGTCTGCGGCAAGACCAGATCAAGGCCCTGATTGACAAGTATGAACCCCTGTCCAATAATTCTAACAGAGGTGAGGTTCAGCGGTGGTCACTTTGCTATGCTGAGGACGCAATAATGCGCACAATCACCCTCCATATGTTTCAAATGGTCTCTTGTTCCCATCCTCAGGTCTGATTTCTCCAGAAGGTCTTTTATTCTACTTGATGGGTCCGGAGACATCAGTGGTCATGCAGGACAGTCTAGCCAAGTGTCAAGACATGACCCAACCCATACCTCACTACTTCATCAAGTCGTCACACAACACATACCTAACAGGTCTAAAAAAAAAGAAAAGAAATGGATGTGATTTCTTGAAGATGGTGCTTAACAATCCTTATGTGCATTAATTTTTCATTTTTCTCTCCCGTGCAGCTGGTCAGTTCTCAGGCGTGTCCTCTCCAGAGATGTACCGCCAGTGTCTGCTCGCCGGCTGCCGCTGCCTTGAGCTGGACTGCTGGAAGGGTAAACCTCCAGATGAAGAGCCCATCATCACTCATGGCTTCACCATGACCACTGAGATCCTGTTCAAGGTTGTTACCCCCCCCATCATTTTTCGATTCAGCTATTGTAGTTCAAAGCTTTATAACCTTTTTAATGGCGTACTGATCCAAGAGCAGGAGACACTGTCTGAAACTGAAATGTTAGAGTTTTGGGGTCACTGGATTTTTTTCGGCACAACCTAATGACCATCCAACAGTGTATAGAGCTGATGTAGTTAAGTATACCTACATTGTTATCCTTTTTTCTCCTTCTATATAGTATAGAAGATAAGGAAAAACACTAATATTTTGCAGCCTTTACAGAAAGGAATGGAAACCACAAGCAAATTTAATATTCAAATTTCTAGTATTTTTTAGTTTTTTTTGGTGTTAAAAATTTGTGATCAGAAAGCGACGTCTCAGTCCAAGTGAATGACCGTCACCATTTTCCTGCCAGCACATCTTGAAGGTGCAACATCTACGCTTCTTGCGCACCAAAAAGCTGCTAACACTTATCTTTAATTCATGGTGAAGAGCGCATTTGAAACAAGAAAGTGTAAGAACACAGTTACACACAAACACACTGATAGGCCATCCTCTTACACTCAACACTTCCATATAAGGGCAACAGGAGATGAACAGTCCCAGGGGCCGAGGCACTACGCCCAGGTTCAGTTCACCGACGTCACAGCCTCTGCAAAAAACACCTCTGCAGTTTGACACAATGTTCACATTTTATAATTTTCATTTTAGCGAGCTTGTTTCTTTTTTGCACTATGTCTCATTATCTTCTTGAAGTTTTCTAATGTGCCAGTTTCATTGCTTTAAATTTAAGTCCAAGGCAGGTAAAGGCCAAGGCCTCTTTTTGTAACACTTGACAGGACGTGATAGAGGCTATTGCAGAGAGCGCCTTCAAGACCTCACAGTACCCCGTTGTCCTCTCCTTCGAGAACCACGTTGACTCGTAAGAGCCGAGCTTTTACATAAAGCTGCGTCATAACATGCCATTAATACTGCGAAATATTTTTCTGATGCATTTATCATGAATAATAGCAGGCATTAATCTGATTTCTTCCAGGGTGAAACAACAGGAGAAGATGGCCAACTACTGCAAAACCATATTTGGTGATGCCCTGTTAACAGAGCCACTGGACAAATACCCTGTGAGAGAGTACACTGCTGCAGCACAGCCAGCTGTCAAAATAACAGATAAAGTTTATATGAGGGGGATTTGTTAAACAGACCACATCATGCTAGAGTGGGTGAATCGGATGAGTTTCGCTATTTAATCCCAACAACATGAAGGCAATAAATGGGAAAGTTCAAGTTTCATCAGCGTGTTTGTTGTCCTCTGTCTTGTATCTGCTGCAAGAACCTCTCAGAGTCCCAGAAACAAAGTCTGTCAGCTCCTCTTGTGCCTGCGTGTGTTTATATTCCCGAGGCAGAGCCAGTGTCTGTTTAACTGTCTCAGGTGGTATTAGGGACAAAACCAGTGTTCTAGAAAGGAGGTCAGCAGACAGTTTGAATCCAGGCCTCAACTTCTGAAGAAGGAAAGGTTTATTTTACATGTTGTTAATTTTATGTTTTAAAAAAAAAGGTTTAAATAAAGACAAGAAGCTAAATGGGAGAGTGAACATTCAGCTTGTTATCATTGTGCAGGCAATAAAGTTAGCATTCATGATGGTATTGGGCTAAACTATTGAACGTGGCATAGGTAACTTCCATGTCAATGAATGCAACAATAATGTAAAGGATGCATTCAGTGATGCATCTGGACAATAGACCCCAGTACAGACTGACAGTCTATGTTTAATTGTTTTAAAAGGTCAAGCAGTCCCTGTGACCATGCATATGATCATATGATGATATGACTGTCTTAGGAAAATTAAACACAAGCTTTTAAAACTAATACATCTACTATTGCTACCACCACTACTAAAAATAATAGCTATTATTGTTGATTATGTGTAAAAGAAAAAGGTCAAAGTCTGCACCGTTCTTTTTTCTTCTTTTGATTTTTTTTTATTTAATTGTAAGTCTAAAAATTTGGTCAAGTATTATGTTTTTGAAAACTGTAAATAGTCACCAAAAGGCCAAAATTAAAAACAAACAAATAAATACATAAATAAATAATAATCTTTTTAATACATTTGACTGTTAATTAAAACAATAAATAGTCTTCCCAAAACATAGCCCACAATAATAATAAAAAATGCATAGCAAAGAAAATAGGAAGACCTAATAGGGGCATGGCCATACCTTACAGTCCACTGCATGAACGTCTCAATCACAGCCATTTTATATTTTTAATTTATATTTTTTATTATTTGTGCATATGCAAAGTTAATAAATGAGGGCCATTGCCTTTCCACCCAAAACGGCTTTCCTTATTCAGCCATACAGTGCCAAACTACAGTTGATTATATTTAGCAATGACACTGTGAGCATTAAACAACTTTGATGTAAATCCCATGAAACAAGAATAAGAATAAAAGTTTGATGTTTTCCTATTTTGACAATTTTTAAATTTCTTCTTTGTGTTTCTAACATTCAGTTGAAGCCGGGCCAGCAGATCCCCAGCCCATCTGAGCTCATGGGTAAGATCCTCATCAAGAACAAGAAGGGCAGCCACGAGAAGCCGGCCCAAAATAAGAAAACTGCCACAGCACCCACCGACCAGACCACAGCCACAGCTACGAACGCTCAGGCCCCGAACGCTGCTTCCCAGGACGATGCCAACCCAGCAGCAACAACCCAAGAGAACCAAGCTGAAAATGAAAAACCACAAGGCAAATTCAGTTATGCTCCAGATTTAGACGTGCGATTTTATTTCCACGTGTCATTGACACCGTTTTTATGTGTTGTCACCAGAACCGGATGCGGCTGTGGAGGAAAATGAGGAGCAAGAAGACACAGAGGAACAGGATGAGGAGAAAATGAAGACATCAGATGAGGTAAATACTTGTTTTACATCATTTGTTACAGCCAGGAGAGTCCAAATATAAGTTCACCTCCTTTCAACGCCTCACAGGGCACAGCTGGACAAGAAGTAACAGCATATGAGGCCATGTCATCCATAGTCAACTACATCCAGCCCAACAAGTTCCTCTCTTTTGAAAATGCCAGAAGTATGTCTGCGAACAATGAATTTAACCTAAACTCAAACAAAACAGGTGTAACTCTGAGTAACCTTGGTAACGTGTCATTTTCTTCTCCCTTCACAGAGAAAAACAAGAGTTACGTCATCTCTTCTTTTGTCGAGACCAGAGGGGAGGCAATGATCGCCAAGAGTGCCGTTGAATTTGTTGAGTATCCTTTAAGAGTGCAGCAAATGCCGTCATGCTCGACAAAAAGGAAAACCATTTAAATATATGACAAATACCTTCAATGTATTCAGCTTTTTGGGGTCAGAGGGAAAAAGCAAACAAAAAATGAATAAATGCTTTCTAAACTGCCTTTCTAAGATATAACAAGAGGCAGATGAGCAGGATTTACCCCAAAGGAACAAGAATGGACTCCTCCAACTACAGTCCCCAACCTTTTTGGAACGTTGGTTGCCAGATGGTGGCGCTCAACTACCAGACGATGGGTAAAAATGGAGATATGACACTAAAAAAATGCTCAAAAATATACTTGATGCCCTTCGTGAATGTTTGTAACCGTCTACCGTTCCTGTTTAATTATAGTTCTCTGACATGCTGATGACATTGTGTGTTTTAGTCCTTTAAAATCTGTTCTGTTTATTCGCCACAGCAGGTCAGTGTTGCACCTTTCTGTGCTGCACAGGCCTCTCTGTTCACTGCCTCCCTTCAAGCTGAAGAGAAGTGGCATGAAAAGCCTGTTTATGTCTCGTATACAGATTTCCCCATGCAGCTGAACATGGCCCTGTTTGAATTT
This sequence comes from Hemichromis elongatus, assembly GCA_015108515.1. Classification (NCBI taxonomy): domain Eukaryota; kingdom Metazoa; phylum Chordata; class Actinopteri; order Cichliformes; family Cichlidae; genus Hemichromis; species Hemichromis elongatus. Next base: position 13,391 of record VUQR01000772.1, read on the forward strand.
AACGGCCGAACGGGCTACCTCCTCAAGCATGATGTTATGCGTCGCAGTGACAAGAAGTTTGACCCTTTCTGTGACAGGATTGACACCGTCGTGGCGAGCACACTGACCATCAAGGCAGGTTCACGACCCTGTTATTTCAGAGTCTCTCTTTCTTTAACTTCTTTAACCATCAGTGTGGGCTCGCTATCTGTGGAAGCTGAATGTCAGAGTAATTGATTTTCAAGCTCCATCATTTCTTCATTTTTGCATCATTTTTGGCATTTAACTGCAGAGAAATACATAAAGAATTAGTGCAGTATGTGTATAACAGATGGCTGTTTTGGCTTTGTCCATGTTGTCCTCTAATATGTTAATAAAAAAAAAATCATTTGACATGAATGAAAAGAAAATGATCTGGTGGTGGACCTTATACAGCTTTGTTTTACATATTCATTTTAATTCTGATGCCATTATTATGTTTCACTACATAATAAGAGTTTGTTTACCACTATGTCAGGGGTGGCCACCTCCAGGCCCCGGGAAGCAGTGTCCTGCAGGTTTTAGATCTCACCCTGGGTCAACACCCCTGAATCAAATGATTAGTTTATTAGGCCTTTGGAGAACTTGAAGAAATACTGAGGAGATAATTCAGCCATTTTAATCAGCTGTGATGGATCAAGGACACATCTAAAACCTGCAGGACTCTGGCTCTCGAGGCCTGGAGTTGGCCACCCCTGCACTATATATATATAAGTCATCCAATCATATCTACTTGTCTCCATAGATCTATTCGGGGCAGTTTCTGTCTGACAAGAATGTAAAAACAGGGGTTGAGGTGGAAGTGATTGGACTGCCAGGAGACCCCAAGAAGAAGTATCGCACCAAGTGGTCCACCACACCTAATGCCATTAACCCAGTGTGGAATGAAGAGCCGTTTGTTTTTGAGAAGGTGAATAATTACGTTCTCCAGGCTTCTTGAAAGACATTCAAAGCTCTTCTTTGGATGCTAGCTGCTGTAGCATTGAGAAGCATAGCAATCTATAACTGATAGTGTCTTATTGTTTGTCTGGGGTCATTGTCATGTTAAAAAATGAAGCCATTGCCATTTAGATGCTTACCAGATGTTAAAAATTTCTTCTGACTGCCTCCATCCTACTCACACCTTGAGTTAGATGCATCTATTATGCTTGAATGCTTTATTTGTTGGTGTTAAGCATCTTAAAAACACAGACGTACACACAAAAACACTGAAAATGAGTTAAAAAGCAGCCAATGTCCCAAGAAAAATGTTGAAAGACCTTCAGAAAGCCTAGAGAACTCATACTCAAGACCACTTTAAAATATTACAAGAAAGTCTGGCTCCTTGATGAATTAATGAAAGAATGAATTCATGTGCCACTAACATATCTGTTGTTGTTTTCATGGTTAGATCTTGCTGCCAGAGTTGGCATCTTTAAGAATGGTTGTCCATGAAGAGAATGGCAAATTCGTGGGACACAGGATCATCCCTCTCGATGCCATCCAGTCAGGTCAGTGAAGCTGAGAATATTTGAATTCATACTTCATATAATATGCATAATTAAAGCAATGAATCACTCTAGGCCTCAGAAGATTTGCCAACTTGTCTTAACCAGCTTCTGCATGAGGCGAGCTGCTGCCTTGCTTTTATTTCACCAAGGTTTTATTTTCATGCCCTGCAGGCTTCCATCACATCTGCCTGCGCAGTGAGAGCAACATGCCCCTCACTCTGCCTGCTCTCTTTGTGTACATTGAGGTCAAGGACTACATCCCGGCTGCCTTTGCGGGTGCTTAGCATTTCACTTTGTTTTTGAAAAAGAAGAAAACCTCTGCTGCGAGTGAATCCTTGTTGCCAGAGTGACAGTTAGACAAGAGAAGACTAATGTAGTTTGGAAGCGTTTTTATTTTCTTCCTCCTCTTCGTACCCACATTTATGTTTGGTTTAAGAATAAATCATTGTACACTCATTGAAATTGTTTGTATTGCAGATTTCAC
>VUQR01000774.1:0-12367 GCA_015108515.1 Hemichromis elongatus
CAAAACAGACCGCTAAATCGTCAATTCCACCTCCAGTGGGTGGCACTGCTTCAGCTGATCAAAAAGGTTTGTTGTATTTCCAGACTTTGTGGGAACATGCTTTCGGCACAATTTACAGTGCGCGCTGCTCTGTTTTTTGTCAGACTTCAAATAGCCGAAACACCTCCACACTACTTCTCTGACCCTTCCTCATCTGTGTTCTCTTCGGTAACCTGGTCAGCCAAGCTCTCGGCTGGCTTTTCTCTAGTCGGCACACTCACTTCCTCCATTACCCGACACGGTCACTGGCTGCTTCCCAAACAAACACTTGGCACTTGTGCTGTATATAACAAGTCACGTGACGTGACGCTGCAGCTGTGATTGGTTCAGCTCTGCACTACTTAATTCGGATTGGCTGTTCTTATGTTTTTTTTTAAGAGAGGAAGAGAGAGAGAGATGAGGTCTATCGCAACAGTTTCACTTTTCTATCAAGAAGTTATTTCGCGATACATATCGTTATTGTTCTATCGCCCAGCTCAACAATGAATGAAGAAATGAGTCAGTAAGTCAGTGTCAAGGCCAGAGCCAAGAGGATTATTCTGCATTAGGCTGTTGTATCTTTGGTGTCGCTGTTCCTTATTTTCTGTCAGATGGCATAGCATGTCTGGAACCAGAGGTCTTGCAATAAACGCAAATTGCATTGTGCAGATGATCTGTGCAACAATGGCACCGTCTCAGATTATACAAATGATTGGTGGTGGTAACTTCCTTTGTGGAAACATGACACAGTTTGCAGTGTGTACTATTCTGCCTCTTTGTTGTCCACTTCTACAACAAACATGTCAACGACACATGGAAAAAAACATGTTATGGAAGGTGTTGAACAGACTAAGAACACTTGATTCAGCTATGAATCAACCTAAAGCCTGCATGTTGGATGTAATACTGGTTCAAACTCACCTTGGTTCTCAGCATCCCAGGTTTCACATTTGCTTCTGCTGTGTGTGGGGGACTGTGCTCTATCTCTGAATCTTTGCTTGAATTAATTTCCTAAGGAATCAGACAAAGTCAGACATAAAAAAACAAAGCTGTGAAACCAGAAAACCTTTCTGTGCAAGCAGTCAAAAGAAATGAAACTTTGATGACGCTGACCCAACCACAAGGGATAAACAGCATTTGTAAAGCGGGGATATTTACACAACTTACAGATGCAGCATCCTCCTGGTGGGAGGAGGGGAAGCTGTAGGTGGGGGCTTCCTCTTTATGGAAGGAAGTGAGGTAAGGCTGCGACTGGGTGAAATAAGCGCTGTCCTGGGAGGGAGGTGAGTCTGACAGGTCATCCTTATCCTCTGATTTTCTGTCCTGGGAGGAGGGCTCTGGAAGAACCGAGTCTTCAGAGGGTCTGCTGATCTTTGATGGCGATGATGAGCTTTCCTTTTTATACTGAAACATGTGCAGTGCAGACAGGCTGGAGGTGGACAATGGCGTTGTGGATTGTTCAGTCGAGGGGCCGTCTGACCAGCGGAATAGGCTGAGGCCACGACTGGCTGGACTGGGGGACGTGGTACTAGCTGATGGAGATAGCTTGGTGGTTTCCAGAGACGGGCTGTCTGAACTCTTGCTGTCATACTTCTGAATGCTGGGTGAGGACTTCTGAGTGGAGCTGACAGCTCCGGGGTCCTCTGGGGAAGAATCCTTAGTGCTCTGACTTGGTGCTAAACTGAAACTGCTGAAGAACCTACACGTAGGAAGAGGGTCCGGTTTACATAACTGCACATTAAAGTTGAGGGCAATGACATACAACAGTCGTTGGTTTAAAGCATTTAAAACTTTAGGACATACAGCATGCCAATTTCATTTGCCTCAAAGTTCAAAAAGACCAAAATGACTCAAACATCATTCAGTATAACCTTCATGATCCTGAAACTGTGTAAAGCACATATTTTATTTGTTTTAGATTTTATTTCTGAGCTTCAGGAAAGTTTTTTTTCCACTAATTTGAGGCATTAATCAGAAGCAACAGCTGCAGCATCATATTGATATCTTACTCCCTTCTTGTAACTCTTTCATTCATTCATGAATTTTTAGTATCTCACAGAATCACAAAACTTTCAGCCTATCCTGATTCTACCATGAACCAAGTCTTTCCCTTATCCATCTCTGTCGCTGACAATGAGAGGAACTATTTGCCACACATCTGCGTTCTATAGGGGTCCACTTATGTGCATCGCCTCACCTACAAGTGAAATGTGTGTCAGCGTGGCCTTCTACTGGCATGTGATTACGCTCACAGCCTACACTCTCATTTGTGCAAAATTCAAGTCTAATAATAGCCCATTTTGTAACCTAAAAGAGCAAAGTAGCATGATCACATTTGGTTTGAAATTCAGGTATGATTTCATAACCAAGCACAGTTAAGATGCTGTTAGGATGCTGATCTAGAGAGGCACAACCGGCAGTGCTGGCCCTCCACACAGGTACAGCTAAAAATGAACAGCACGGTAAACATGTCAGGAAGAGGGCTAAATACACAACTTCTCACAAAGTCAGGAACACTCAAGCAGGTAGATGTGTCTTTGTCCCAGTCTGAAATCAAGAGTCTCAATATTGAAAACCAGTGGTTACGCTGTAATACAGGAAGGCCACATACGACTAAAAGAACCTGCTCTGTTCTACTACTGGGCTCTCGTGTCCATCAGCGTCCTTTAAATACATTTTTTATTGTTTAGAGGCATCGTCTGCAAAATGTATAATTCCAACTTATGTGCTAATGAATCAAAATGTGTTTTACCATATTCAAAGAAGAACGAGCAGGTTACTTATCACCACCATCCTGACAGTGTCTACTGGTATTGTTTTGCATTTCTGGCTGGACTTCAGGTGGCCGCTGCCAGGACGAAGCATCGGGCACGGTTTGGTTTTGGCGGTTGTCCTTCCTTTAGTCGTGGGCTCAAAATGATCAACGCTTCACGCTTGCTTTTAGCCTAACATTTAACAACAGCCGGAAGGGTTGAGTCATACAATAAAGCTGTAACACTGCACTGTATGAACCAACCACCAAGAGGTTTGTAGGCACTGTATGCTCAAAAGTCTCCTGTTGACTTTTAAAACATATCCAAAATAATTTAATCATTAACTATTTTTTGTGTAAACACACTTTGTGTTTGAGGATTTGTGAAAACTGCTTTTAGTTCATTTCAAAATTATAGTTGGTTAACATTGTTAAAGTTTCAGATTTTAACAGATTTCTTTATCAAATCTGAAATTCCCTCTGATATTTTCAACACTGGTTAAAGAGTTCAAATACATAAAACACATTCTATCAAATATTTTTGTTACATCGTATCAATAGACTAATTGCTTTGATTGTGTGCCGAAAATGACTGTGCAAAAACGTCAGACAGAGAGTTTATTAGAAGTGTGCGTGTGGGGTGGGGTTTGTGGCACAGGTGTGGGGCAGTGAGTTCAACGGTCATGTCAGGGGAGGGTGACTGACACAGCACCTGAGCAGAGAGCTGTGTGGTGTGTGCTGGGCACCAGGAAGCAGCTGGAGAGCTACGTGTATTAGGAATGACAGACAACACTGCAAATAAACATTATTCAGTCTTTCAAAGCTGTGTGCATCGAGTCCTTTCAGTGTGAGAATGATGTAAACTTACCTGCTACGTGTGACCTGGCCATCCTCCTCAGCTTCCTGGTTCCTCCTCTGCAGGACGGTGGCAAATCTATTGCGTGACCGGGGTGGGCTTGTTACTGTGGGCTTGTCTGCTGGCTGCTCTGGTCTGGACCGCTTTGGGCTGGAGGAAGAGTACTCCTGCAGCACATCCTGGTCCGATATACTCAAGTCTACAAGACAGTAGAAATTAAATAAATAAATAAATACAATCATGTAAAGCTGCAACCCTTAAATGATGACCTTTTTTAAATTCCTCTTTTGTCTCTTTTTTGTCCTTCTCTGAGTATAAATTTTAAGAAGTCACAACTACTCTGAATGCATAGGCTGCTAATTTTCCTGATTTGCATTTTTCTTCTTAAGCCATACATCGGGCTTCCTACCACTCTGCGTGTGGCCTCAGTGAAAGCCATTGTTCAATCCTACCTGATCTTTCCATAAAAACACACCGTTTCTAGAAAGGGTAGATCATCTTTGATCTCAGTCTTGGTACTCATTTATATGTGCATGTGGAAATCTGCCTTCACCAACTGTGTCAGAAAAACTGTTCCAACAAATGTGCAACATTAACATGGATGTCAGTGAGCTGCATCGCTGAATGTACAATAATAATGTAATGTTTAGTATTTCTACATGAAAATGCCTTTCTGCTAATTGTTTCAGCTAAGCTTCCCATTAAAAGTAAAAAACAAAACAAAACAACAACAAAAACTGAAATGCAGTAAATAAAAAGAGGCATGAAACATGTAGATACACAACAAATGTGTACTTTGTTACACTCCACTATGCAACACAAGCACAGTATGAAGGTCTCACCCTCTCCGGGCCTCTTCACCTGCAGCTCTCTGCAGGGTAGCCTCAGGCCATCCAGGTTGATGACTCTCTTCTTCCCCCTGGTGGAGGGAGGCCTGTCTGGAGAGGTTGGGGCCTGGGGAGGTCCAGCAGAGGCTGGCGTAAAGCCTCTGCACCATATACTCGGCCCTGTGGAGGCTGGGGAGTAGCTCCAGCTGTGACTGCGGGCTTTGCATTGCTGAAATTTGGTTTGGAAAGTTGTTCTATATTAAAAATGACACTTTATTGTGAGAATCATAACACCTTGATCCAATACCTGTGGAATAGGTTTGTCTGGGCTGAAGTCATCTATCCTCTCCATGGTGTTGATGTCAAGGTTTCCCAAGGCCATTTGCAAGCCCGTATCATCGCCTAAATTACTGACTTCAACATCAAGGACAAAATACTGGACGGGCCAAGGCAAGCAACTGACATAAGTCACCTTTGTAACTCAAACATGAGTCGAGATAAGAGTAGATGAGATGTGTTACAGGACATGAGGATACAGTCCAGCATAGCTCAGGGTGGCTGGGTCAATGTGCTCTGGGTATGGGTTGAGGGGTACAACCTTCCTCCTGACAGGATCAAAAACCAGCTGATAGAGAAAGGTGTTATTGGCTCTGACAAATCCCTCCATGTACTCGTCAGGAACGACTAGACTCATCTTCAGGTACTGGCCCATCTTTCTGATGACCTGACAGGAAGATGAGAGCTTACAATGAACAGTCTGTCAGTGCTAACAGACAACAACAAAACACTTGTTGTCACTAATTAAGAGTGTGTCTAGTATAACAACCATGGGGTGTGGTGGAGAGGGTCCACTTCATTTTCAATTTCATTTTGTTTAGATATTTTATTTCTCATTCATAAGAGTCAAAACAATTGCCTCGAGGCGCTTTATAATATAAGCTCAAGACTGTAAAACATTAAAACGAAACCCCAACAATCACACAACCTCCTCCATGAGGCAGCAAAGAGTCACCTGTAACAGGGAGAAAGCTCTGACGTCAGGCACACATCTACCACAGCCGCACAGAGATTTAACACATTATTGTCTTATAGGCAGGATTATTTAGTATATAGTGTAAATAACCAACCATACACTATGACCAATAAATTATCATGACTTCATGGTTTCAGCCACTCTTACCCTCAGTATATCAGGGTCTTTGGCGAGCTGCAGCAGCTTGCAGGCTTTGCCCAGACCGATGCCATGCAGAGAGGCCAGATAGTCACAGCCGGAGAGGATGCACATGTAGCGGAACTTCTCCTCTGTGAAAACATTCCCCAAGGATCGACAGCGGCCCAGGTTGCTTTGGTCTATCTCCAGGCCGTTGCCCTGCTTGTCCATCTTGAGAATCACCTGTGAATGAAAAGGGAAAAAAAAGAGACAGATTCATGTTAACACACTCCTGTTTGATCCTGCTAATTAGAGAGATAACACCAGGTTTAAAATCAATTCATTCTTCATTGTTGTACTGTGTTATTTATAGAGTAGAGGCAGCATGCAGCTTGAAATGCATATCCTGGGTTTAGATACCTTTTTGCACCCAAATGCCAGCAAGTCAGAGTCCTCTGTGATGACAGCCTGGGCTAAACCAGATTTAGTGAGGTAAGCCAGCTGAGCATCAGCTTCGTACGGAGCCACAACGCAGTCCACGCCTCTCGCCCTGGCAGCCTGGTTCAAGAGCACACAAAGAAAAGCCCTTCGTCACCTTTACAAAACAACAATGCGTTGTAGCATTTTCTGCACATGCAGCTGGTTTTAGACCACTAAAATAGTCTTTGTGCAGTGTTAATGTGTTAACAAGCAAAAATGGAGAGTTTTTGTTAAAGGATGACTCATACGCACATGTTCAGTTTGTGATTGGGCGAGTGAGCCAACTGTCGTCGCAGAAAGCATCGATTTTCTTAGTAATTAAGCAACAAACCATTTGCATCCCATTTACAGAAGCGTGTGCAGTAAATGTGAATATTCACTGAGTATGCATTTACATGTGTACTCCTGAAACTGTGTTAAAATGCTCATCCAGACAAAGATGGTGTCAAATGAAAATGCACGTGTGTGAATGTGGGTTTAAACATCCATGCTATCACAGAACACGCTAACACAGCAGGTTACAGTGAGCGCGAGTTTCCATATGCCGCGTGTGATCACGTGTAGGCAGAACAGGAAGCAGAAGAAGGGGTCCCCACCTTAATCAGGTTATGAGCCATAGCTGGGGTGATGTTAACACAACGGTTAAAACACTCTCTGGCCTCGGACAGTTTGCCCTCACGTAGCAGCTGTCTCCCTTTTTGAAAGTTGGCTTCTCTGCGTCTGATAGGTACAGTAGTGAAATCAAACTAATCACATACAACGTAAGGTGGAAAAAAGTGACAGCCATGATTTACAACTATATTAAACAATCCTGTGGTGTCAGCGTTAGCAGTAAAGAAAAAACTGGGACAGTTACAGGGAATGCTCAGCTGCCTTGTTAAGGATAACCATGTGGTTTAGCTTCATGACCTTAAAGTGTTTGTTTGTGACGGGGATGTCGGCTCATTGCTCAGGAGTGCTTCAGCAGGGCTCGACACGAACGTTTGCCTGCTGCGCCCAACTCTTTTTCTTAGCTGCACCAGCACAAACGTTGTTCAAGCACACCAGCTAACGCTGCAGTTTTACATGTTCACTTTTTGGGGGGGAAACTGCTGTCCATGCTATTTACTTCTGTGGTCAAGAGTTTACAATACAATGCTTTTAATTTTCACTTTATACATTCATGTATTATTATTATTTTTAATTTTCAATGATAAGAATATTACATATGGTTAAGGCAGTAACAAAATGTAAGGTATATTTTTGACATAGGCTACGTGACCTTGGGCATGGGCATGCTCGACCTCAATGTGTCCAATCGTTGTTCTTCCTTTTCACATAATACGAGCGTACACAACATTCTGGGCTGACGTCGGCGTCTCCATCCATCAGGAATACCATGTATGCACTGTTTGCAATTTCTACTCACGTCTTTTTATTCTCCAATGTGTCTGCGATGACACCTATAAACTGGCCGCACGCGACATCATCACTGTAAGAGGGTTTCAAGCAATACTGCATTTGTGACTGCTACTAATACGTTTTGAATTAAAACGCAGAAAAAGCACGGTGTATGCAGAAAACACATGATATTATGCTGCGATAAATGCACTGCCACTCAGGCAGCAGTGAACAGGTCGTCAGAGGAGGCCGAGATGATGATTAAGTTTAACATAGTCTACGATGTTGCCAAAGAAGATGTTCTGTTCATGAAGATCACGTCTGAAACAATTCTTCACAAGAAAAATGTCTTGGACATAAAGCCCATGTAGAGTAATGATGTGACGTGGGCCCAGTTTACACGTGTCATCACCGACACAGTGAAAAAGAGGCCAAATGACAGGAGCTGGCCATCTGAAGGGCGTGTGACTGCAAGGGAGGATGGTCCATAAGATATCAAGCTGTTCAGATGTTCACTTTGAAGCCTTCGAGACACTTTGAGGTTCTTTTAAATTAGATTTTCTTTTTATTTAATATATTTTGAGATGTTTTAAATTTAAATTTCAGCTCAGTGAAGCACTTCAAGCACTTTTTTCAATTACTTTTATTTCTTGTAGAACTGTGCTCCAAATAACATCATGTTGATAAGATTGTTAGTTTATCATTTATAAATCAATATTGTCTGTATGGACAGCAATTTAAAAAAAAACGTTAACATGTAAAACTACGGTGTTAAGTAATGTGGTTGAAGAATATGAGCTGGTGCAGCTAAGAAGAAAGCAACCGTGGCAAAACATTAGTCTAGAGCCCTGAGAAGAAACATCTCAGGATACCAAAAGTTCTGGTTGAGGAGGAGCTCTGATTCCACGCAGCAGATCTTCTGACTTCAGGTGAAACTTTTCAAATGTATTTGTTTACAGTGAAAAGCAAATAAAGACAAACACTCACTCTCTGCGAGCCTTTTCCACCTCTTGTTTGGAAGGCAGATTGCGTCCATCAAACACCAGTATGGGCTTAACACTGAAGGCCAAGAGCATTTCCACAAATTTCATGCAGTACCACACATACCTGGATGGGGCAAATTCAACACAACTATCAGTTCTGGACATTTAATCCTCCCAGCAGCAGGGATTCCTAATCACAGAAAGACCTCACTCAGTTGTATTTACATTGTGCCAAATCAAAACAACAGGTGAAAACCCCACAACAACAGGGCCTTTGTAATTCATTGGAAATTAACACAGCTGCTTACTGGTCAGTCGGTTCTCCTTTAGCAAGTTTCTCAGCACACGAGAAAGCTCCTTTATGCAGCCAGCAGTAGGTGTCCACAGCTACCGTCTGGCCTTTGTATTTTTTCACACTGATGGGCTCTGCTGCATCTTTGATGAACTGCAGGAGTCCAGAGATTCCCATTTTCAGCCACCGATCAGTGCCACGCTGATTCTGAACATGAGAAATCATCAACACTAATGGATAAAGAACACCTTCACAGATGCTACAGCGTAGAAATCTTAAATTAAAATTAACTTTGTGGACTAAATCAGGGTTTAACAGCACTATGTCAGAAATGGAGGTTTGTCCTGAAAACGTTATGAAGGATGCGTGAATTCAAAAATCCTGGGCCGATACAGATTTGCTTGTCAATAATTCTGTTTGCTTTCTTTTCAGCTCTTCATTTTTTCATGAGATCTTGACACTGTAACATTGATGGGACACTACAGATTAAAACAAATAAAATCAGCCATCTGTCAATGTCCTCTTATTTGCCAGTCCCATTGGCTTCTACCATATTCAGCTGATATATCAGGGCATCTACAAAAATACCCCCAAACCTACAGTGATCATTCTGCTACCTACTATTTCTGTTAGGAATCGTTTAAAGGCTCTAGATTTTTTCCCCCATTGCTAATGTTAAAGCCACATGCACAGTAAACCATATTTACATTTTACATGTCACACATTGTTCGTTTTTCTAAACTCAACAGATTAACAGCAGTGAAAAAGACACTGGAAACGCCGTGTTATCTTTTGTAGTTTAAAAAGTAGCTGGTCGGCAGCAGGACAAAACTGGACAGTTTCTTGGCCCTACAGCTGGTGTCAGTGTTCATTTTTTCCTCATACGAGAACATTCAATAGCAGTTTAACGTAACTGAACTAACGGAAAATAGTTAAAGTTACCTTTTTCTCGAAATTAGCTACACAAACAGAGCCCTCGACGAAAGAAACTAGAGGGAGTTTGGTTTTAGCGGCAAAACAAGTATTTCAGTAAGAGATGTTACTATTGGCTAGATTCACTAAGAGGCAGGGTAACGTGATAGAAAAGGGAGTGTGCTTCAAAACATCACCGGCGCGGCGCTATGATATGTTTACAGGGCTGCTGTAAGGACCGTATCTTGTTGATGTGGGTGCAACTCAAATCTTCCACATTAGTGGGGCTGTGGGAATACCACCAGAGATTCAACAACATGCCAATGGCTCCATGTCTGTGTCTCCTTACACAGTTTACCCGCCTCTTTGCGAAACGAAGTACGCCCGTACAAAGTGCTAACCTCCAGAGCTGAAAAATGACGCTAATACTGCAGTACCTCCAAAGGCCACTAGAGGCTGGACCCAAAAGGCTTTTGGCAAACGCGTATAAGTCGTGTTCAAACGCCTCTGTGAATTTTACTTTCTGTCTTGAACCAAAAAGCATTTGTAGATTGATTCCGAATTTAATTTCCTGGTTAAATAAAGTAAAATGATAATAATAATACTAATAGCATATGTGGTAGCAAAGCCTCTTCCATGCCAAGCTGAAAAGGAATCGCGTAAAACTCTGCAGATCACACTCAGATGGATGTAGATGAGAGCCACAGGGGATCTATGATCCGGCTGTAGTTGACCTGTGATGAAAACAGACTGAACTCTACTTTGAACATAATACACAGAGGCTTTGCAGCACTTGGGGCACTGCTATGTTTTTTCAAATTAACATTAAGGGATATTAAGGGGGATATTTAACAGTTAGTAGTATTCATCACATGTGTCTGAAGAGGAAAGTCTCAGACCGAGAATACAGCATAAATATTCTACAAAATTTTATTTAAGGCTGTCGTTAAATTCTGACATTTAGTTGATGTTTTAATTATTCTATAATTTGTTGGATTGACATAAATGCGTCACCAGGCTTTGGAGTATAAAAGACCACGTGTGGTTCCTGAATTATTTTTGTGGAACCCCTATCCTGCACCCCCTGCACACGGAGCGTAAATAAATCCTGTCAGTTCCCAAACATCGTGATTAGACCTGAATGCATCGCAAGACGTGTCCTCTATCGCATCCTCTGCACTTCCTGCTTACGTCCAAGCGCCCAACCTCGGAAAGAAAACAAGATGCGGTAGTTGAACTTCAATGAAGAGTTGCGAGGACTAATGACAGCTTTATTAACGTGTCACTAAATGCAATTTCTCTGGAGCCAAGGCGTGTGGCAGTAATAGAAACTGAAACATGCAGTTTTCTCCCACCAACGGAGATTTCACGTTCGTGTCTTCGACAGAGGCTGAAGGTAGGCTATCGCTAGCAGAGCTACACTGCTAGCAGGCCTGAAAAGAGCTAGCTTCGGACCTGCTCACGTCGTTTATTATAGTTGTCACGAGCAAGAGTAGAAGCCCAGGTGTAGATACATCCACATTAAGAAAAAGCACTTTCCTGTTTGCTCACTCTGTATTTGTGAATAATTGGTACGTAGTAATACACAGGGAGACCGTCTGTCTCTTAGCTTTGCTAAATAAGTTCAGGACTGATACGTGGCTGGTGGAGAACGTAGCTGCCGATTACCAAGTTTTCTGGGTAAAACAAAAATGAAATGTTACTCCTTAAATTGTCATGGAATAAGTGAGTCTGACTCTCCCCTGTATGATGGTCTGGTTGCTGTTGTTGTGATGTGGAGGGTTTGGGTCGACGTTAAGGGAAAAGTCACTGCTTGACAATACAAACTTGCTTTAAGTGGTCACTTTTATCTGTGATGAAACATTTCACTCTAATCCAAAATGGTAATTCATCCATCCACAGTGTCTCATAATTGCGATTGGACAATATAAATATAAAGCCCCACAATATAAAGCCCCACACATCGACATAAAACCCTATCCTAATAAGGACACACATATAATTGTTCTCTTAGTGTTTAGGTGTGAACACAGAGCTGAAAACAGTGAAACCAAATGCAAACCAGTACAGAGATGCTTTAAAGTGATCCCACAGTGATTCTGCTATACAGAAACATTAACAAAGGTCAGCTTATTGGTCAGTTTGTTAGGGCAGCATTGAGAGTAAGAACCGGTTACAGTGGTGGACTTAAAGCTGTTTTGTCATGCATCTTGCAGTGTGTATTTCTGGAGCCGCGCCAGTCTAAAAGCACACATTACTCACTGTAAACAAATATGTCATTCTCAGAACTCAGCGGCACCATCAGCACTCCAGATGTTAAACTGAATATAGGCAGTGACACTGGGAAGGACCCGTATGCCACCACCTTCCTGAGACAACGGGGCTACGGCTGGCTGCTGGAGGTGGAGGAGGAGGACAATGAAGAGAGCAAACCTCTTCTGTAAGTTGATGGTGGTTTTGTTTTGTTGGAACAGCCATAGTGCATTAAGTGTATTGTATTATGACTCACACCAACTTTACAATAAACTTTATTAACACCAACAGTTGGGAATATAGTGGGTTACCCCCCCCCCCCCCAAAAAAAAAAAAAAAAAAAAAACAAAAAGCGGATCTACAACAAGAACTACACGTGGAATATTATATAAGGCCTATTTGATTAAACTACTATTGCTATTACTGTACAATATTGTACCAAAAAAAGAGTGTACCTCTGTAAT
>VUQR01000775.1:0-15263 GCA_015108515.1 Hemichromis elongatus
AGACTGCTGATGTCATTGACCATTACGCGGCATGGGGTGGTGTTTACAGGAGCGGATGAGGTCACATTTACCCCTGGCTGTCCTCTCAAGCCTTTCCCTACCTTATCCCTCAAACCCCCTTGTGGTTAAGGTTTAGGGGAAGCTTTTGATCTGAGGTTCATGGGGGTTAGAAACAAGTGCAGGACACCCAGTTATTTAGTTTATGGTGAAGGGAAAGCGGTCTCCAGACACACATACACCCTTATGTTTTTCCTTCTTCTCTCCTCTTATTTTCAGTACCAGATCTTCATCCCCATGGTGAATAAAGTGATGCTAAAGCACAGGATCAACCACCAGCGTTACGACATACTCATATGTCGCATTGTCAAGGTACGCCTCGCCACTAAACCCAGTTTATTACTACACGTTTTTCACACATCTCTCAGATTATTTGTGAGCTCTGTCTCTTAAATTTCATAACTTCACATGGCACAAGGTGACCTCAAATGGTCTGGCAATAAATTACATAAGTATAAATAAACATTTCATGTTCAGTGCACCATAAGCAAGTCATTACCATGTCTTGTTTATCAACAGTCCCTGAGGAAGGAAATGCACTTCTACTTTCATAAAATGTGTTTTGAGGCCCAGCCCAACAGCTTGAATGTGTGTGGCCCACATGTGTGTGGCCTGCATGTGTTTGTTTATGTTTGTTTTTGTGCCTATCAGGGCTATACTCTGGCAGAGGAGGAAGAAGACCCTCTAATTTTCCAGCATCGCCAGATTCGTGGTAACCAAGGTGACGCTTTGGTCAGCGGACCAGTTGAGGCGGGGCCTATGAAGAAGCTCCACGTCAGCACTACTGCACTTCAGAAGGTCTGAAGGAACATTTGGCTTTTTTTCCTTTCCCCTCATGATTGAAGACACGCACACGTCCAGTGTTTATATCTGTGGCAGAGTTGCAGGTGTTGCATTTGTGTACAGTAAGCAGTGCTGAAAGACAGTTCGATTGTGGTGGGGCTGTATGAGTCAACAAACTGGTGATAAATTAATGGAAGAACCTTGTCATATGAGCAGAACACCACAATCGGTGCAGGAAACAAAGGAGTACCCGTTGATTTGATGATAGTTTACAGAGTGGTGTCAGACTGGCATGTGGGCCGATAAATTACATTGTGCTCCTCACTGCCCTCCTTAAGATGTAAAAAAAAAGTACAACATCTTAGTCAGATTATCCAAAAGGCATTACATTTGAAAACTTTGCGTCCACATATTTGTGGATATATTTTGATGGTTACTGACATTGTAAAGGCTTGGGGAGCTGCCAGGAAGGTGTCCAAAGACGATTGGCTGGAGTGGCTGAGGCGCCTGAGTGTTGTGCTGCTCAAAGAGTCATCCTCCCCAGCTCTGCGCTCGTGCTGGTCACTGGCTCAGACCTACATCCCTCTTGCCAGGTAAACACAAACATAATTCCTTATTAAGCGTGTACATAAGATCTGAAGCTCTGTCTTTGTATAGAGTTTTGGGCAGTCACTACTGCCAAAAGATTCTCGATTAACAGTAGTGCAAAACTGGTCATACTTGAAAATGTCAAAGGTGACTGTACACAGCTATATGAAAAGCAGAGTTACTAAAAGATGCTACAAATACTGTGTAAAAGCACAAAGACAAGTTTTAGAATGCTCTAGCTATTGATGTCTGTTTCTGCAAAATATCTGAATATCTTAATGTTGTTTTAATGGCCAAATGTTGTTTTTGTTGACCCCAGAGACCTGTTCAATGCAGCTTTTCTTTCGTGTTGGTCTGAGCTGAGTGAGGACCAGCAGGATGAGCTCATCCGCAGCATCGAGTTAGCGCTCACATCTCAAGACATTGCTGAGGTCACACAGACTTTGCTCAACTTGGCAGAGTTCATGGAGCACAGTGATAAGGTTAGCAAGTAATTAAACTAACAGCTGTGATATTGTTTAGACACGTTTTTAGCGTCCGTGCAGATGTGAACAGTCTCTCAAATAGCACTTTGAAATAAAATTCTAATCATCAAAATGTTTATATCAGCCAGAGTGTTTTTCACATCGATCAGGTTTTGCGTCGTTAAAGATTTTAATAAAATTGTCTCTAAGTGGGTTTAGTGTTTTTACTCTTTACTCACTCTTGCCAGTGACTTAAAGAATTATTCGTGTTCTTGATTTGAGAAGTATAAATGGAAAATGTATCCACGACACAAAGTGTGTAAAAGAAATGCTTTTCAGTCCACCGCACAATTATTTATGACGTTGAGATAATATTCTTCTCACGGCATTTCAGAACTTAATCGTTGCAATTTTTTCATTGTGAAAATAGTCCAGATATTTTATTTGGTTCGGTTAATTATTTCTTCCATCAACATCACAAAATCTATTTAGCTTTTTATCAATTTATGTCTCATCCAGAAAAGAGGAGCACTGCAGCAGATATAGATGTAGAGACGTGACACTCAGTGGCACGGTTGCATGCAGCTTTATATTAACAGTAAGAAAAAGATTAACTCCAAAAACACGGAAACTTGTTAACCTTTTGATGAAATAGGAACTTTAGACTTAACATTACACCAAATAATAATGAAGCTGTTACATTAAGGACTGTGAATGTTGTGTTTGGCCCGTGATTTCAGTTTCAATAGGCTCCTCAGCCACCAGCCCACCGTCGAAGAATGGTAGCATTCTTCGTAGTCCAGTAATCGGAGCCAGTGGAAAGATTGTCATTTACAGTTATTTATTATATACAATTTCCTTTTCCAGGGCCCTCTGCCCCTCAGGGACGATAATGGCATTGTGCTTCTTGGTGAGAGAGCTGCCAAATGCCGTGCCTATGCCAAGGCACTGCATTACAAAGAGCTGGAGTTTCAGAAGGGACCAACCCCCCTTATCCTGGAGTCTCTTATCAGGTAGGAGCTGTGAAAAAAGTGTTGTTTATTGGTTTGTGTAATTTAACAGGTCCTCAGCCAGTTACTGTAGTTGAGTTTATGGCTTAAAACAAACATTACACTACCCCACTAGGAGTCAGTTTTTCAATCTAATAAAGAAAAAAAATACATTAAGCATATCCTCCCCTCCCATACCCCTTTGATATCTTCTGTCATCTTTTCCATCCCCTTTTCTCATCTTTCTGTATTTCTACGCCTTTGGCATTGCATGGAAAAATCTGTTTTGCAGGCATCTAATTGGAAGCTTGCCTCCTTTTCATCTGCGAGTGTCTGGACTTGTGTTTCTCTGGGGCCTGTTTTCAATTTCTCAGGAGCCTTGATGATGATGAATGATGGAAGCCGGCACTCTGGTGTTTTCAATATCCCCATCTGGTTCTCACCTCTCCAGGATTTCCCATAAAAGATCTAGACGCTAGTGTGCAGAAAGCACTGCGAAAACCTCTCTTTACTGAGTCGCGGCTGTATTAGGGGAAAAATATGTTTCATATCTGATGCACACTTTTTGATGACAAGGAGTTTTGTCATTGCCGTTTCGGTGCCTGACTCATTGTGTTTGTAAGTGACATTGGAAGTGATCATTTCATTCTTTCATATGGATATTCAGTTAAAATAGTTAGTTTATGGTAATACATCTGTAACTGCTGCAAATGATGTGTGAGGGATTTTTAGAAAATCCACCGAATTAATTTGTGGTTTGACTATGTTCTTAGTAAGAACAGAAGTATCGAATATAGCCAGGAAACTTGTCACATTTTCCCCCGTACTCCTAACAAGACAGGAATGTTCATTTAGCAATTTGCATTTAGTTTCAGAAGTCCATCACGCACTGTTAATATATGTGGATCATGTGATAGCCATTCGGTTCCCATTTGTTAATTTTAGGTATAAAAAATATTTAATTTGTCATTATTTGGTAAAATAGAGTGAAAGAAAGTTGTGTGTTGGGTATCGTAAAGGTATCTTGGAGATACGTGCTTACCTTGCTACCTTGTAGCAGCAGGAGCCAGGCATTGTTGCATCTGAGCCATGTGTTGGTAATCTTTCTGTAGCCTTAGTGTAATGGGTACCATGGAAATGCTTGGAAAATGAGTCTTGAGTAAAACGTAGCATGTTGTGGAGATGCACAAAAGACTGTATGATATTAGGTAAAACATCATCTTTATGCTACCCAGCCAGTGCGGCTTTTGTTTGTTAATCCCAGCTGCAGTAGCTTAGCTTAGCTGGGTTTGTTTTTACCTTGTGAGTCTGCGTGCGTATCGTGTATCTTATAGGAGGGCACAGCCATGACACTGGTTTAGAGTACTTTGACAGCTGTTTATACTGTATGTTTGTCTGTCCGGATTTCTGTAAACAGATTGTGTCAACACAATAGTTAGAGTTTAAAAATACATTTGGGTTGACTCTTGAGTAATAAATAGTCATGTAACAATGAAGTAATTCTTAAATTAGTGTCATATTGTAGATGGTATTGCATAACATTCCTGCGTCAGGAATATTGACAGGGATAATGCGCTTGATCCCACTGCAAGATGGTCTCTTCTTTATTTTTTTCCACTGAGAAGTTTTGATGGCTTAGGCTAAAGAGATGTCGTCATCGTCTCAGGTTGGTAACTTTTGATTCACCTGTCTTGTCTCTCCCTGCGTTTTCACACTCTTGGTTTCTGGTTCCAACAAGACAATAGTAATAAAAATACAACCTCAATTCCAAAATGTTATGATGCTATGTAAAATTTTACAAAAAACAAATGATGTGACTCCCAAATCTTATAAAACACATATTTTATTTGTAATGGAACATAGAAAACATATCACATCATTTTGGACATTTTACTGTTTCATGAAAAAATCTTAGCTTGGGACAATTGGTAACAGGCCAGTAACATGAATCCTCAGAATTAAAGATGGGCAGAGGTTTACCAAACAGGCGTGACTCTGTCATGGAAAAAACTTCATGGGCTCAGAAACACTTCCACAAATCATTCTCTGTGATCACAGTTCACCTCATCCACAAATGCAGGTTAAAGCTGCAATCATGCAGAGAAGAAACCATATGTGAACATGATCCCGAAACTGTGTCTTCTCTGGTCATTTAAAATTTAAAAGCCTGCCTCTCTGATCATATGGAAGCGCAGTAATGTTTAAGGAACTGGCAACTTGCAAAATTGGAAAGGCACCGTCAATACTGAGAGGTGTATATGGGTTTTAGAGCAACATATGCTCCCATCCAGACAGCCTAGTTTTCAGGGAAGGCCTTGCATATTTCAGCAAAACAATGCTGAACCACATACAGCAGCTGCTACAATAGTATGGCTTCATAGTAGAAGAGTCCAAGTGCTGAACTGGCCTGACTGCAGTCCACAGCTTTCGCCAGTTGAAAACATAATATTAAAAAACCCCAAAAGAGATCCAGGACCGTTGAGCGGCTCGACTCCTATATCAGACAGGAGTGAGACTAAATGTCCCACCTATGAGTCCAGAAACTTGAGTGGTTAAAAGAAGAGGAAGTTTACACAGTGGTAAATATAGCTGTGCCTCAACTTTTGAGACATTTTACTGCCATCACATTCAAAAGATGAATATGCAGTTAGTTGTTCCAAAGATAATATTTATTACACAATCCCTACATGCCTATAGTTCTAACTTAACATCAAATCTGCATTTTAGGTTAAGAAAACAAAACGAAACAAGTGAACTTGAGGCTGTATAGTAAAAATGTTTAACACAATTTGTCACGTCATTGTTATTTGCCGAAGGAGCTGTCTTCATTAAATATTAGCTGACACTTTTGGCAGAGCTGTCACTGAAGTTTAAGTCCCCTAGGAAGAACAGGTAAAAAATGTTTTTATTGAAGCGACTTTCCTAAATAAATCATGCTGAACATTAGAATTCCTCCAATGGCTACAATGTTTACGTCAATAGCAACTGGCCTCTTATTGTGGTATAGTTCACCACTGTTTGTGGAGTCACATGCTTAAACACATTCTGACCCTTTAAATAGATAGACCTTGTTTGTTTTAAGCCACCTTTATTCTAGTGTGGCCATTTCATGTGAAGGGACGAGATAAATGTCCAGTTTTAATTAGATGTTTACCCTGACGAATATTTCTCCGAGTTAAAGGAATCCGTCACACCATTGTTATGATTTTGAGTAATCACAAGACTGAGCCTGTATAGGCCGTGCAAGCTCTCTGTTGGTATAATCTATAACAAAAAATCTTTGTTAGCCTGACTAAATGATGTTATGGTAAATAAAGCTAAAGGTATTTAACTAGATGGAGCGTGGGTGTGTGGCTGTGTAGCCTTCTTTCATCTGTTTGCGTCAGGTGGCATGGGACCTTTGGCTGGGATGTCACAAGTCAGAGGTCGTTGGCTCAAGACAAACATGTAGCCATTATTAGACATGAGTGGGCACAAGCCCGTGACTCGTTTCGAGACGTCTTTGAGTTTGTCAGAATACTTTTGCTGTTTGCTGAGTGAAGGAATGAATTAGGCTCACACCGAATTCTATGTTTAAAAAATATTTTTATTTTCTACCACATTAAAGAACATAATTACAGAACTGTACACATTTTACAAATGACACATTTCCATCATGAATGCTTACTGTTTGAAATCAATGAAGAAAAAGAAATGCAGCATAATTGATAGGACCAATCCCTCACAACAGTTCACAAAGAAATCTAAGTCTTCAAAGATTTATAGATGAATTAGGTAAGTTTTCAATGGTTCTTGTTTGTTATAACTGAGAATGCCATCCTAGTGCATTTAAGACAAATGAATAAAAGAATTCAATTCCAGTTACCTGCAGAGGAGAGTGGTGAAAGGGCATCTAGGAAAGGTTTTAAAAAATAAATCTTATATCTGATAAATACACAAAATTAACTACAATTTACAATCAAACATGACAAAAACATTACACATTCATCTGACTGAAATCGAGCCAAACCATTACAAACAACGTTATCACTTCGTTCGCAGTCCAGGAAAAGCCACAGTTTGGTAGAACAGCTAAACGGGTACTATTGAGAACTCTCTTTATTCATGCGTATGATCTCGATCCAGGAAACGCAGCCGAACCACTTATGACTGAAAATTAACTGGCCGGACCTTCATCTCCACCTTCTTGAGGGAGTATGTGGGTCCATGCCAGCTGTACCAAGTGATCCCATCTTGGTTCTTATCTTGGTTCTTTATGTGGTCACCGTAGCGATAATAAACACCGTTCAAATTGGAGTCAGTGCAGCAGTTGTACCAGTACCCACCTGGAAATAAGAATGTCAAATGTAAGCAAATGTCTACCTTTGTTATCTACTGTAGACGACTGGATTGTTTTTAGAAGATTTTCTCGTGTGCCTTACCTTTGCGCCGGGCTGCACAGTCGTCCAAACACTTGTCATTGTCTTTGTTCATGGTACTGAAGTTGGTATTGTTGTGGTACCGCAGAGAGTCTCCAGCATTTCCACTGTAGTTGGCAAGGAAGAGCTTGTAGCTGTTGAGCTCATTACTGACTGTGAAAAAGCCATACTCGGCATAGCGTTTTTCTCCTTCCCAGTCCTGCATTGGAAAACATATAACACGATTTAGAGAATGACAGTGACAGAAACAGAATATTTGCTTTTGTGGTGTGCCTAATGTCTTTTAGAGTCAGTTTGATTTATTACTAGTTCAAGTGTAAAGTGTTTTTTTAGGCCCTCTTGCTTTTAGCCATGAAGTGGTTTTTACATTGTTTATGTATTCTTGCTCTCCTGCATGGTCCCAACACTTACTTCCATATCAATCCTGAGTGTACTTGGCTGCCTTGTTAGGCGGAAGATGTTGTCATTGCCCAGCCAGAAGTCTCCACGGATGGATCCAAATCCTTGCTTGTACTGCTTCCAGTCACGATTAAAGGATGCAAGGCCAACACTGCGCCTTTGAATCACAGTCCAGCCACCTCCATTTGTCTCCATATCACAGAAGATCTGGGAAAAAGAAACAAAGCCTGTAATTTAGTTGGTTTTTCAAAAAGGTAAAAAAAAAACGGGGAAAGGTCCTGATACCCCTCCCCCACATGCAAGAGTGCTGAAAACTTACGGGGAGCTCGGGTGTTCCCAGAAACTCATCTTTAGGCAGTTTGTACTCGCCAGAGATCTTATAGTTCTTGCTGTAGAGTGACGCACAGTCATATGTGGCTTCTGGAAAAAGGAATATCTCGAGTTATGCTAAAACCATTTGCAGATTCATGAGCTTTTATATATTTATTTTTTTTAATGTGATCCCTATAAGTGATATATTTTTAGGGTATCTGAGGAATAGGACAGAGAAAGGGAAAAAAAACCCAAACTTTTTTTGCCCCACACCCCTGAAGAAAAATAGATCAAAGAAGAGTGAGACATGCACAGAGTTGCTGAGAGTTTTTCATAGCTGTACGTTTGACTCCTGTCCCAGTATAGTGATGCCTTTGAGGTTACAGTGGAGCAAAGAACCCAAAACTTAAAGATATGGAAACCTTCCACTTCTAATCACTGCACCCCTTCCTAGTCTGTTCTCCTGTTTCTGATTTACTTTAAAAAGGTCTGTGTGTTCCCTCTGCCAATGACATGAACGCGGTCCCGTTAGACCACACAGTTAAACGTGAAATAATAAACGACGTAATGCCTGGTTAACCACTCCGCGGCAGCCAGTGCTGATTAGTGGTGTGTTGAAGTCGAACTGAACGGTGGATATGATGTGGCTTTGATGGAGCTCATTACTGACAAGCCTGCAGATGGGATTGTGCAGCTCTAAATGATTGGTTTTTAGTACTGTGGGGCAGCTCGGAGAAGTGCGACACTGTAATTTCCCTCACAACTAATTCACAGCAGGTGTCTCTGATCCTGAAATGCTGATTATAGTGTTTTGCAGCTAAAATAAATACATGATGATAATGTGTGCAGATTGAATGGTTTATAGTGAAGTGACTTTGTTTTGTCTACTTTTAAATATGAGCACTCTTCCTTGTAAAGAAGGTTTTATAATATATTATATAATATATTTAACTAAGACTTTCTGGAAATTTTTAAGAGGTGAAAGGTGTGTTTAAAATATGGTATTTAAACAATGAAATAATGTGTTAAGAGCAAGAATGAGAGTTTTCATAGCGTCTGTTTTGGGGTATAGAGAAAGTAAGGTGAAACTCTCCTGTTGATGGAGTGTTAATACTCACCTGATGAAGTCTTAGGAGCAGACTGTGCAGCTTGCAGCTGCATGATCTCCACACGGTTGTTGATCTCAGAGTACTTGCTCTCTGCCTCTGTGACCCGGGCTTCTTGCTGTCGACTCTGCTGGTCCAGATCTAGTATTTGCTTGACAAGTTTCTTCATGTCTGTCTCCTGCTTGCGACTCAGCTCCTCGAAGAGGCTGGTGAGATTGGCCACTTGAACTTTGAGAGAGCGTACCTCGTCGCAGCACTGACCCTTGGAAGGCTTAGGAAGCGCCTGTCTCTTCCTGAGATTTTGAGCCCACGTCTCTGCAAGCAGGAGCAGTGCGACCTCCAAAACAACTATACTCAAATTGATTTTGGCCATTTTTAAAAGTCAAAGTTCTGGATCTTCTCGCAGCTTCTGGGTGTTTTGATTGGTTGCTGCTAAAAAGGAGTCTGTCTCTGTAGATGGTTCTCTCTGGGAATATAAAAAAGATGCAAGCTCGCTGCAGCTACCTGAAGTTTTGTCCAGTTGAATTAGAGCTCTCCTTTGACCAGTTGCTCACTCAGGCTGCCTTATTACCTCAGTGAAGCCCTCCTCTGCCTGAGCATCTTAAATATAGTATGGGTCCTCCCCCTCTCCCCCCGTCCACTGACCCTCTCCAAACTTCAGGGTGGAGGACCTTTCATGTTCCTCCTCCTCCCTGCACCCTTCTACCTCACCCCTCATCTTACTTTCACTCATACTGGGGAAGCTTTGCCCACATTTTTACTCGCTTTGTCAGGTGTTGAATGTTTCTGGGAAGTCTTTTTTTTTTTTTTTTTAAATTCCCGTTGCCTGGAAGAACCACATAAGGAACTGGGCAAACAAACAATGCTACTGTCTGAACCCGTGGCACTAACTGGAAATGTAGACAGTTTAAAAGATTTAAATACATTTGATTATAATTCATTCAGCTTATATACACTACTGAGATCAAAAGATTTGAATACTTGTTTTAAACGTTGGTACATCTGTAGGTGATTTCTTCCCCACATTTAAAACACTTTATGTTAATGACAGTTTTTACGATATCCTCGAGGGTTTAAGTCACTAAGCATTCTTAATTGTAGGTTAAGTGTTCTGTTCATGCTACCCTTTTTTTGGCAGATGGCAGATGTTAATGCCAAGCGCGTTTCAGTATCAGATTTCAAAGGCGTGTTGATACAGGGGAAACCTTCAGGATCAAATCAGATCAAATCCAGTTTGTAGTGAAAAAAAAGGGAAGAAATATTTAGGATAAGCCTGGCGGAATAGTTGGAGTATATTGTCTACATGTGTAAATACTTAACTTTTTTCCATCACATATGCGCGCTATTTCTTAAAGACGTTTAAGTGGTGTACCCACCAAAGAACAACAGAACAAAAAAATGAAGTCATACTGTTATGGGCTTTATTATCAGCAGAAGGGGCAGTGTGCTTGTGTTTTCACTTCTCTCATCAATTCCATGCCTTTAAGTATGTTTTCAACTTGTAGATATGGAAACTCATCAAGCATTAGAAAGTACAGGAAACATTACAATCAGTCAAACATGCTGTCTGGATTAGGTTGCTAGATTAAATTAGAAACAATTATTCAAAGCGTATTTCACCCTAGTTAAAGTCTGTCTCAGTTTGGTGTCAAGTAGACGCATTAATCATGTAGTTAAATTAAATTTTATTCGTATAGCGCCAAATCACAACATCAGTTGCCTCAAGGTGCTTTATATTGAAAGATAAAGACACTAGGTGATAATAGAGAGCAAATGCCAACACTAAGATGAGGCTCTAAGAATAAGCACTTGGCAACAGTGGGAGGGAAAAACTCCCTTTTAACAGGAAGAAACGTCTGGCGGAACAAGGCTCAGGTACGGCAGGGGTGAGGGGAGGATTACAGGTTACGCTTGTCATTATGAGTTCCACAGGAAGGAGTGATTTATTTCTTTTTTCTTTTTGACTTTGGTACCTGTTGTTGAAGACAACAAGTTGAGTGCCTCATGCATGAAAAGTAACTGGTTTTGGGTTGTGATGATGTCGCAGTATTATACACCTTAATACGAGCATTGTAGTTGGGAGTTGGGTTTTTAATGCATTTGTGGAGGGTGCAAGCTCTTTAACCAGCGAGTCTTGCCTGTGCATTGCGGGTTGAACCACCAGATACTGCCTGCTGCTGAATGAGGTGTGTTTGCCTGACTTAATAACAGTGTTTGCAAAACTCCTGCTTCTGGTTTGTCTTTTAAAATTTCTTACATTCCAGGGCCTAAAATAATGCCTCTCAGGGAGGCACTTTTATGTCCGCTTTCTGTGGAATTTCCTACTTCCCTGATGTGCTGCCATCCCTGCCAACCTACAGGATACACACATGGTGAGAAGCAGCCACGAGGGTAGTTGTGGGGTTTCTTGAGGTGCCAGATCATGCTCATTGGCATTATGATAGTATATGAGGCATGCCTTCTGTGATGTATTATGTATGATAATTACCAGGCAAAAGAAATGAGGTGTTTTATGCTGTAATACAAGGAGCTGTAATAACTGAGATGTTTCTGAGAGTTCGTGCTTTGAACTTTATGGCTTTTTCCTTCTCCACATGGACTGGAGTGAATCGTCTAGGAAAGGCATGCAAGTTCATCAGCTAACAGTGTTAAAGTACACTTTTTATGCATCTAAGGACCCTTGTGTTTGCCTAGATTTACTTCTAAATGGGAGTTATATGTTTGTTTGTTTTGGTTTTTTTTTTTAATTTAATCTGGGTGTCTACCTCCCTCAAGTAGAGTGCTGCAATAAATCAGTGCTGCAGTGCTACTATTTGACTCAACAATCCTTAAGAATGATGGTCTGTTGATTTTATTTTTAAATTTTTCTCATGTAAATGAAGTACATAACTATATATTTGGAAAAACAACTTTTAGGGTTCCCAAGCTTAATACTATCTCCGTGTCTGCACGTTAGCATTGCAAACAGAGCGCAGACAGGCTTTGATACCAAAGACCAATTCATATTTTATAAATTGTAAAGTCTGGAAGCATAAAGCTGCAAATTGTGGTGCAGATAGAGTGAATGGAATATCGCAAACATAGAGCTAAAATGAGACATGACACTTTGTGGTGGTGTAAGGTTTTATTACATAATCTTGCACCACCACATTGAAAAGGTTTCTTGCTTCAGGAGGGCCACAGAAAGCCTCCAAATGTTTGGCGCGCGTCCTTTCCCAGTTCTCGCTTGGTCAGGCGATCAAATAAGGAAACGGTTTAGCTCATTCTGCTCATCGTCAACTTTGTTATCACACAGGACTGTGGTTTGGACAGGGTGGCGTTTTGACTGTTTTTCCCAGTCATTCTCTTCCTCCAGTATTGTTTGGCTGCTATTTAGAAATGGTTAACGGTTTGCAATTTTCTCTTTTCATTTCTCCCAATGTTGCTGTTGAATATCGACATGTGCTTTCAGTTTGCAGCTTTTCTTTGATTTTTACAAAACACCTGGGAGCAATAAGGCACTTTATAGAAGAATAATGAGATATTAGGCTGCCTTCATGTTTAGTTGCTGCACGGCTTTAAATTTTGCATAAATTCTAAACCGATTAGATGCTAGACA
The DNA here is from genome assembly GCA_015108515.1 of Hemichromis elongatus. NCBI lineage: Eukaryota > Metazoa > Chordata > Actinopteri > Cichliformes > Cichlidae > Hemichromis > Hemichromis elongatus. Next base: position 12,715 of record VUQR01000775.1, read on the forward strand.
TGATCTTCCTCTTAATTTCACCCATTTATAAATAATAATGACTGTCTGTAACTATTCGTTTTTGTAGTCAGCCCAGTTTTTTGTAGATCAGTCACGTGTCATGTGTCCCTGAGTGCTTTCAGTATAAAATGGTCAACAGAGTTAACGATTAGAACATTGTGCTTAAATAGAGCTATCACCTAGTTGTGCTGTAGTTATACAGTTAAGTTGTTTTAAATGCAACACTGTGGCTCTGTTTCTGTTCACTTTTTCTTTCTAATATGGAATTTGATGATTCATACTGTCTCTTGACCTCCATGTAAATTTTAACCTTAAGACACTTTTGTGTGTCAGTCTCTTTTGGAAAAATTAGGATAATTTGCCTCCCTGTATTTTCTCATTGCTCTAACTGCTCCATGAGTCATTCCTCACTCTCCAGCAGTGCATCACTTTCCTTCGATCCTGGACTCTGTCATTCAGGGTTAGTAATGAAAATCCAGCTGTAGGCTTTTTTTTCTTCTTCTTTTTTTTTTAAATTTAGCATAATGCTGTGTTTTTCTTCAAGCAACCTCTGTAAATACCATTTACCCTTTAACTATGTAAATAAAAAAAAAATGCAAGCCTCTTAATATTAGAGCTGTATACTTTGGTATTTAAGAAGAGTTGGACACCCTGCTGAGCTAATTGCAGCAGTGATCTGACTTTGATGAGTAAGAAGTGTGTGGGTGTCGTAACATGCTCACAGTCCCTACGTACCCTGGAAGAACAGTTTGCAGTTAAACGCTGACCACAGGGTCCAAGCTGTCAGCAGGGTGCTCTGTGTTCAGTTACAGGAAAGGCAGGAGGTGAAAGCAGGAGCCTGTAGATTCCAGAGCTACTATGTCAAAACTCTGAATTACATAATCTGTATGAACAGTAACCCCTTCCACTTGTCAGTCCTGTCAGCACAGACGCTCTGCATTGTGATTTGAGTTCAACTCATTTTTGAAAGTATTTCATTTGCTTGAGATACTCAAATATTCCTGTGACCTGTGAATCCTGTGAGTGTACTAAGTATTGTAGTGGCATCATGTCTTTGTTTTGTAGGGTCTGTGACCAAATTTATAGATTTGAAAACAGACTTCGTATTGATGCTCCATAGCTGAGAGCTCGGTATACAGCTAATAGCATAGATTAGTAGGCTAATCTATGCTTTTAGCTTTCAGTTTGCTTTATTAGTACTTTTTCTTCATTCCTTTGTTAATATTTAGTACATTTTAGTATTTCCTTACAGCCTTTAATTAGGAGCACAATCTGAAAATGGCAAAGAAATTGAAATGACAACTCTGACAGTGTAGCTGCTATAAAATCAGCTCTGGGGTGGCTGTAGCTCAGGAGGTAGAGCAGGTCATCTGCTGATTGGAAGGTTAGTGGTTCGATTCCTGGCTCCTCCAGTCTGCATGTCAGGTATCCGTGGGCAAGATGCTAACCCCAAGATGCTCTCCGATACATCCATCAGAGTATGACTGGGTTTAGTTAGGAAGTGCTAAGTATAGAAGAAAGTGAATGGGTGTGGTTGGGTAAATGTGGCATGTTGTATAGAGCGCTTTGAGCACTCTGGGAGAGTAGAAAAGCATTATATAAGAATAAGTCCATTCACCATTTACCAGATGAATGGTATGTCACGGTATGGTATGGACACTTAATGCAAGCAGCTGAGTTATAGCTAGATTTGAACTTTGAAATAATGCAGTGGATAATGATCTCCAACTCCGGTCACGTATGGGAGTAAAATAAACTCTTCCATATTTTCCATAATGAGGGGCAGTGTATGCACCAGGGTGTCCTCCAGCTCTGAGAGTGGCAGACTTCATTCCCTGGCAGACCGTCAAGAGGTCCGTGCCTTAAGCCAGTGATGGCTACCAGGTGGCGTCTGTTGTCGTACAGCGGATGCAGGCCAGGCAGTGGCTGTCTGCTCACCCACCCCAAAAACCAGTAGCTAGGATAAACAGTACTGGAGCGATAGAAGTTGGATTAGGAAGAATAGTACTTTGTGTATGCACAGTTGGCCTTGTGGCGTTGCTTCAGGGAAGCATTTCGTGACACTGGAATGTGAAACAGTTGTGGCGCAGGTCAGAAAACAAAAACCACTTGTGCCAACGTATAGAGATTCCTTTCTTTCATTTTTTGGGGAATTATTATGTTTATTTGGCTTTGTGGATATACAAGTTCCTTAAATTCAAAGGGAGTAAAAAAATGCCAAAAACGTCACATATACTGTGTTTGTGTAAATACTTACATAACGTAAATATGAACTCTAGACATATGGTTAGCTGTTTAAAAGTTGTGTAATTCTTCTTTTTAAATGATATCACTGCCCCCCCTGCTTGTTTCCATTGTTTAGGACAAAAATCAATTACAGCATGAGTTGGTTTCACTTGAATGGAACAGAAAAAAGTAGAAGACCTGGCATATTTAATTGGAAATGTATTACAATTGAATTTGTAGTTTAGCAGAAAACAATGTTTACAAATCTCTTTGTCCACATAGCAACAGCAGCATTCCAATGAGGTAACTGTCAGGCTTTATTT
>VUQR01000778.1:8822-43239 GCA_015108515.1 Hemichromis elongatus
ATATATGTATATTGAATATGCACATAGATAATGTTTCAGGTATATAAACCATACTATACATACTAGTCATACTCACTGATATGTTAATAATCTAAACTTCAAACACAGACAGACACACACACGCATCTTTCCCTTTTCCTGGCTTCCAGATGTTTAATGGAAGAATAACTGTGCTGTTTTGTTTTCTCATTGTGCATAATGTCTTCTATCTCAGCAATATTAATAAAGTGTGCTGCAGCGAAATGCTTAAATCCATCAACCTCGCGCAAAACACACATGCATGCAGCTATTTTGTTTTTTTGCTGCCCAAATAACACCTATGGAATCGACACAGTGTTGCACAAGGCCAAAAATGCAAACTTTTACAGTGCTCAATAGAGGAAACATTCTCCGTAATGTGCTCTCTTCTGTTTAATACGTAACAAATACACAATAAATGCATATTTTATGAGTTTTTCAACGAAAGTGAAAAGGCAACACCTAATTGCACAGTCGCTGATTGTCGCGTTAGTAATAACCATTTCCAGCTGATGATTTTCTGATTCTTTTTTTTTTTTGATGTTGCTCCACTTTGTGCCGTGGAGTTGAGCAGACTACTATTATCATTATTCACTCATTCACAAACTTCCGAGTTGTGGCAAAGGTGCACGCGAGGTTGCTCACTCACCCGTCATAAAGAGCAACTTGGGGTTTCATTGTCTTGCCCAAAGACTTTATGGTGCACAGACATGAGGACACTGAGCAACCAAACCTGCAATTAGCGAACCCGCGCTGCCACCTGAAGCACATTATTCGTAGACATCATTTGAGTCATCACGTGTCTGTTGCACTAGAAATTAAAGTCTAGCTTCAAAAAACGTCTGTAGAACAAAAGCTTTAAAGATTTGGTTAAAAACTGAGCAAAAAACAACCTTCATGCATAAATTACTAAAACGAGGCAAAAGGTAACGCAGGTGTGTAATTTATGTGCTTATATATTCCCCTCTAGGTTCTCCAGTTCCTCATAAGGAATCTTGAGGTGTTCCCAGGTCAGAAAGGATATGTAACCCCTTCATCATCTTCTGGGTTTGCTCCAGGGTCTCTAGTTGGACATGTCCAGAATATTTCCACAGTACACAGGGGAAGGCACCGTGATCGGGTTCTCCAACAACCTCCGAAGCCGCTGTTGTATTCCAAGCCCTCGCTTGATACTGGAGCACCAAAAGCTCAAAGTCAAAGGTGGGAATTGAAACTTCAATTGACAGCTAAATTGAGGGCTTTACCTTAGTGCTCGGCACCTTCTTTTCCACAATTTGAAAGATTCCACACCAATCCACCTATTGATCCTATCTTACTCTTACCTCACCAAACCCCAGCATTTTTAGAGCTCTTCACTCAGGAGAAGATTTGGTATAATAAAATCTCTGAAAACACACAGATTTTCTGAAGTACAACACTCACTGTGAAGTACCTAAATTATCACCAGGGATACGTGCACGACTCCAGCTATATTCTTCTAAAGACCTAAAGACAGCCAGCAAGGAGCTATGATTTCGGCACTTCTTACTCTGACAGAACACAATAGTTTCATGCACACGTGCAGCTCTCAATCAAACCTCATATTAACCTGCAATATCTCTAAAAGACTGACGGGAGAAGGAGACGTACTCTATTCAATCGTTAGGTTTGACAACTGACATGAGTCTCGTTCCTCACACATTGCTCAAAGATTCCTAGAAAAGCTGATCCAGTTGGGGAACTGATGTGTAAGTTTCCATTTACAAAAACATGATTCGACCACTAATTTGTACCAGCCTATGTGAATTTGAGTATATATTCCTTACCGTGGCACTCCGGTTGTGTGCCCAGCCAGCTTCCATTGGCCAGACAGGTTCTCTCCGGAGAGCCCTTCAGCGCATAGCCTGGCTCACAGCTGAAGCGGACAGCACTGCCCACCGTAAACTCCTCTCCTAGACGGATCCCATGCACGGGAATGCCCGGATCGCCGCACAACCCAGCGCCGTCTCCTGAAAACGAATGATGAAGAAATAAAAACTAAATGTACCACGAAACAAATAAATTTTTGACAACCCGAACACACATGAGAAATGTGCTCGATATTTCCTCACCTCGCTACAGAGTCAGTCGCTTCCAAAAACACATTTTTACGGCTCTTTATTCAGCACGGTGAGCGCGTAAAAAATGATGTGACTTTTTCATTTCGCTGCTTTGACATATCTTTTACACCTTCCTTCAATAATTCCAGGTCTTCCATTTAAACAAGCGCAAAATACTTAGCGCTGCTGCTCATTTTACAAGGCACCATCCAACATCGCTTTAATAGCGCAGAGCTAAGAAAGTCGGCCAAATCTTTATAAAAATGTTGTGCTTATTGCCTGTTGAGAGAACACTGGCAATCTGCAGGATATACTGTATATGAATGTCATGAATTATGGCATTAAACTGCCAGAGTGCTACTTTATTGTGAACTGCTTGTGTGCCTCTGTGCCTGTAACTTTGTGGATATGCATTTGGATGTATGGGCTTCCCCGCAGCCTTTTTCCATGAGCGACTATAGCTGGATCCCTGAAGCAAAGCGCTGTTAGAGGAGTGGGAGTACGGGGAGGTGACGTCTTTATACTGCTCCATAACCCGGCTGAAGTACGGGCATTGATGTTCCTCGGTCTAATGTGAGCAGATTAAAACAGTTTTATGGAGGACACTCTCTTCGCCCTTCAGGTCTGTGACACAGACAGGCAACTCTGTCTTTGGTCCACCTACTTTGCTCATTACCTTCCAACAGCTGCCGCCTAAACTCTTTATTTGTTGGCATGGCGTTACGAGGCCCTCAGCATGACTGGGAGATGCTATTTCATCTATATAATCAATTATTACATGGAGAAATATAAAAAGAATGCAAAGAAAACCAAAAGATGTGGAGGGGCCAGAATTCGGATGGTTACAGCCTTTTCTTAAGGACCTCCTTCAGAAAGTATTGACAGCTTAAGCATTTCAAACTGTCATTCTGGGTGTATTTTTCCATACCAGAGCAATGTGGTGGCGAGCCGCTCCACTGCCCATCCAGCTGGCACATTCTTGTTGTATTGCCAATGATGTTACGCTGACCGATGCAGCTGTAGCGAATGACGGAGCCCACTGTTCGACGGTCACCTGAAATCTGGGTGTAAGGAGGCACGCTGGGGCGGTCACACAGCACCACTGTCCAAACGGAGCAAAATAGAGATTTATGCATCACATGTTAAATATGTTGGTTTAAAATGAATACAGTAGTACTTTCACTCACAGGGTCCAGGTGCCTTAAACTATACCCTCTGTAAATGTCTATTACAACAAAAAAATAACAAAAAAAGAAAAAAAGTGTTTTAATAAATAAGATTTGAAACTACTCATTAACCCTTTAATCCCAAACCCTTCACTGGTGATGGTTAGCATTTTTAACTCCAGGCCTCGAGGGCCGGTGTCCTGCAGGTTTTAGATATCACTGAATCCTATGATTAGTTCATTAGCAGGCCTCTGGAGAACTTCAAAACATGTTGAAGAGGTCATTTAGACATTTGAATCAGCTGTGTTAGATCGAGGATACGTGTAAAACCTGCAGGACACCGGCCCCCGAGGCCTGGAGTTCGACACCCCTGATTTAAAGGGTAAATTAGGTCAGGGTTTAAAGGGTTAAGGAGATCACTTAATCAGAAAAGTGTTTACAAAGATCATAAATGAAGCCTTACAAGTACAGATATTTCCTCATATGCTTCTATACAATCTGATGTATCTTTGCAGGCAGAGCTCAACCGATATCGGCTGATATGGGATTTTCACTACCGATATCGGAAATATCAGCCGATATGAATAAACAGATTTCCTTAAAATGTGTTATGTGTACTAATTTATGAGTCCTTGCTAAGACAATATGACAGTACAGTTTTCTGCCCAACTTCGCTCAGATCAGCTGGTTGTCATGTGCTCTAACAGGCAAGTTGAAGAGTGCCCTCTAGTGGACAGACTGTGCAACATCAATGCCCCTAACATGATTGAAGGGTGTTCCTCCTGTCTCGTCTTAATTCATTTTCATTTATCAGCTGTTATCAATGCAGATAACAATATATAAGCAAATAACCAATATCAGCTGAACATCAGCCAGCTTATATATCGGTGGGGCTCTTTTTGCAAGCAGACGAGTTTACGCATTCTGCGCGTTATGAAGGTTTAAATGTTAAGCATAAGAGGGAACAACACACAGTTTTAGGAATGAACTTTTTGAGGAGTGAAGGTGATCTTCAGCTAACTACAACTAATCGCCTACAACTAACCACAGCGATTACTCACACAGGCATTTGGGTAGGGAGCGGTCCCAGGTGCCATCTCCCTGACAGGCGATTGAGCTGGTGCCCAGCAGGTAGTAGCCCGGGCTACAGCGATATGACACAGTGGTTTGGAAGCTGTAGCGATGCAGCCCGCTGGACAGTACCTGCCTAATGCTGTTCTCCACATGTCCCGGCTCTGTGCAGTTAACGACTGAAAGAAAGGAACGCAGAGGGGAGCGAGGGAGTTAGTGAAACTGCAAAAAACAACCTATTAAACAATAAAAAATTCACATTTTCCTTTTTATAGTTAATGACAGTTAATGGTAATAGACCATATGTTCTGATATTGATATAACTGTCTCCCGCATAGAGAATCAGTTTTAGAAGCATAGATTTTTGGATTTTTTTTGTACCAACTCTGTCCATTACTTTCCCCATCGACTGCCTCCACCCATCCATCTATCCACCCCAATCCAAATGAAGTAGGAGGCAGACTCTGGAAATAAACATTTGCTTCATTAGAGGCAGTCTCCTGCCGGCCGTCGTGGTGCAGAGATGGTGATGGATGGAAAGCTCACAGGAGAAGAGGCACCGTGTCAGTTTAACACCAGATGGAGAGAGTTAGGGAAGGGGAGAATGAGGGATGAGTCAGGGACAGCACGGGAGAGGGGCGGGGCGTTGCGCTGTACAAAGTTAGTGAGAAATAGGCCCTGATAGTGGAGAATACATAACTGAATGTGAGCTGAAAAAATGTTACCAAAGCAAGCAAACTGAAATCTGACATTACCTCAACAAAGTCAGCACAGAGTGGGGAGCAACTGCGGTCTAGTCTATACCGTTAACCACCACTAAATGTGTACTACGGAGCCAAAGTTGTAATGGTCTCTACAACACTGTCTGGGAGTGCCCACGCAGCCATTATGCCCCAGTTGGCCTTGCCAGTCTCGCCCCCATGAGTATGCCTTAGCTACAGCCAAAATGAACCTATTGTATGCTAATGTGCCTAAAAGCTTGCTCATTCTCCTGCTCCCAAGCTGGCCAGCGCAGCTAAATCATCCCCCAAATACCTATTATAATGTATTCCTTCCATCGGAGCGCTGACCTGTGGTGCCATCATTTACAACTTACCGCATAATAACACTACAAAGCGTATTTGAAGCAGTGGAGCTGCTTCAGCGCGAGACTTTCCAGGTTCAGAATTCAGTTTTTTTGAACAAATGTACTCAGGCAACACACACACACACTCACAGATACTCCAAAGCGATCCAAAACTCATCTAAAATGACTGACCTCCTGGTAAATTCTCGTGTGTGGAGAGAGGGGAAGTAAAAGGATGAAAGGAAAAGAAGACTAAAATGGGAGAAGGGAAGAAGGGATGAGGTAATTCATCTCTGTTCAACTTAGAAGTGGGGACCCTGGTCACCCTCTCCTCCTCTTGGCCTTCTGCCAAGTAACAGCCCTGTAAGTGGTGTGTCAAAGGGTGTTTTTTTTTCCTATCCTGCGTCTCTTCGCTTTTATCACCGAAAGACAAACACGCACGAGTCCTCCAAGAAAGGCGGTATAGCTGCGACTAAAATTGGTGATTAAAGAGGGGCAGGAGACTGGCTGCACTGACGGTGCTCTCCTGTTCCCTGCATTATTGATGGAGCCTGCGAACTCTTATAGTTAAAATCTAGACCATGGAAATCATTAGCTTTGTCTGACTGACTCCTGCCCTCGCCCTTTTTTTTTCTGCCTTCTGCATCTATTTCTCTCTATGTTTTCATCTAAAAGAAAAGCTAAAAGGTTTAGTTAGAACCGAGGTGTTATTACTGCACAGTTTTCTACTCAGGGAGGAAGTGCACGTCAGACAGGAGAGCACACTTCACTAAATATGCCTCGATTGCTGTAATTACGGTGATAAATCTGATTGACAACAAGACCTCTAAGCTACTTATGTCTCCTTATCAACAGTGGGGATAATGGCCGTCAAACACAGCATTCACATATTAAAAAAAGAAGCACCCTTAGAGTCTGAATCTGCATCGAAACAAGGCCAATGCTAATATGATGTCACTGCGAGAGCGACGAGATTTAAAGCGTATGTCTGGGAGAAAATCTCATCTGCTTATGCATGCAGCAGCCAAATGTGCTTCTCCCTCTTTTAATAACCAAAGAAGCATCCCTGTGAGACTTGTAACCTCCCCATCCCGTCAGAAGTGTCGAGGAAAAAAAAGGCCAAATTCTCTTTTCTCCTCATTTAAAACAAACTCATGAGTCCATCAGTCTCTGCGTCTGTCACTGTCTTGTCACATTTAGGGCCCGACCTTGCGATCGGCCCGTTTCTTCGCCTGTCACGCAGCCTCGGTTAGTACGGACTTAGAGACAGACACGAGTGCCTGAAATGCGTTGCTTGTCATGAAAACACTGTCAAATTAAAAGTCCTTGCCTCGCTCATTCAAAGCAAAGCAGGGTACTTCTTATTCCGAGCTAAAGCCGCCACGCGGGTCTCCAAAGGCGGCTGCCTTTTCATTCAAGCTCAAGGATTCTGCGATTGTTTCTTGGCTCTCTCTGCATGGTTATTAACTGAGTTTGTCTCTCTGACAGACAGGTGAGCCTAAGGGTGTAACGGAGGCAGCTAGGCTAAGAGGAAATAATACAACATGTAAATATTACCCAGAACCTCCACGGACCATATGGTTGAGACTGGGGTAATTAAATGATCCGGGCTTGTCTTTGAGTTTTCATTTCATTTTCCTCTAATACGTGTCAGTTAAACTCTTCATCTCCCCAGATGCTGCCGTGCTTCGCCTGCACTCTCATTGTGATTGGGGTCATCTGTGGTCACAGAACATGTGACCTTGCAAGGTACCAAAAGTAATTGGGTTAGAGTGCAAAAAAATACCTGTATCTCCATAAGCAAGGCTGTAGATACAAGCTTACGTCTTGCATCAGGTACCAACACTAGTGTGCTTTTGAATACCTCAACAAGACTTGTGCCTGATGCTGGACTATTGTAACTCACAGCTTTTGATCCAGTTGATCCAGACGGGTGCAGCAAGAGCAGTGACAGCGATGACAACGAGAGCGCATATTCCTCCAGTATTAGCTTCTCTTCATTGGCTCCCGGCTAAATCTACTATTGAATTTAAAATCCCCCTCCTCACATACAAGGTCTTGAACAATCAGGCCCCATCTTATCTTAAAGACCCCATAGTGTCGTATCACCCCAACAGAGCACTTTGCTCGCAGAGTGCAGGCTTACTTGTGGTTCCCAGGGTATTTAAAAATAGAACGGGAAGCAGAGCCTTCAGCTTTGAGCCCTCTGCTGTGGAGCCAGCTCCCAATTTGAATGCAAGACAAACACTGCTTTTAAGATTAGGCTTCAACTTTGGTTTTTCATTAAGCTTCAAGTCAGCAACTACTCCTAATACACTGTCATTATTATTGTCATTATTATTATTGTATCAATGTTATTAAAAATCTGGAATTTGCATTAGAGTTTTATTTTGAAATCAAAAGCTATGCTATTTGTTTTTTGCATTTATGTATTTTTAACTGTCCTCTCTCTAGTGGACACACCTTGGAAAGTTGTGCCTTTACTGGATTCCTCTTTGGACATGACTGTTTCAGTTTCTTCACTCAGACTTTCTTGTATTAGCAGCATTATATTATCTACCTTATGTTTTTTGTAGAATCACACAGCATCTCTATTAGGAGGCGAATTATTGTTGTGTGGTGTTTTTGTCTTTGTGCGCTTTTGTATCTCGTTTTTCGGCACAGGTAGGCGGGGCGGCGATTCACTGAGCCTCTGACACACCTGTTACTCATCAGACGCTGTCATCAGACGCTGTCATCAGAAGCGTTTTTAAGGAGCTGCATGACCCATGTCTAGTGTGGGAGTATTGTCCTTTCAGGAGTGCCTGTGTACCTGCTCGCCTGCCCACTGGAGCCTGTGGAGATCATCTTTACTTGAGGCTGAACGGAGTTTTAGTTCACAGCCCAGCATCCCACCTCTCAGTCTGTCTCCGTGCCGCCCAGTCTGGCATCTGATAACTTCCCGGAGTTTGTGTTGTCAGACTGTAGTGAGTAAGCCCTCCAACGCCACCTTTCTATACACGTCCTGCCTTGTAAATACTTTGTCCCTGTAAATAGCCCTTTACTATTAATAAATGTCCTTTATTGCAGACCCCCGTGCCTCCGTGTGTTCTGCTCTCTGAGTCCACGTGTAGCTACACACAACAATCTCACATGGAAAGAATACTTTGAGAGTTGATATATCATACTATGCAGCACTAAGGACGTCGTCTTAACGCATGCTCAATCATCCAGGTAAGGAAATCCAAAAAGTTGATTGTGTTCATCTGGACGTAGCGTTGAAACGTTTCATCACTTATCTAAGTGACTTCTTCAGTCTCAGCTGACTGCAGGTTTCCCCAACCTTATAAACAGCACATTAGCATAGTGACTGAAACTAGGACGACTGGGGAACAATGGCCTTTAAGGTCATCGTTATTTTTTTAATATATGTTCAGTGATCCCACGTTTATTGTGGGAGTTCCAAAAATAACCCGCGATCGGTGAAATTTGTGAAGCAGCCAACTTTATTTAATTTTTTTTTACAATTATAGATTATAGATGTTTTAAGGCTGTTTAACCCCTCACTACACGCTTTATACACTTTTCTCAGACAGGCATGAACATTTTCACACTTTTCTCTCTTGTTTAAACACTTTCAAAGTTCAAACCTTCGTAGAAAAAATAAGTCGAGTATTATAGAATGAAACCAAAGACAGCCGCGGTTGCCTTTGATGGTGCAAAACGTTTAATAGATATTGTTGTTTTTGTTGGGGAGTACAGCACTTCAGAGTCACACTTCAAGCAATCAAAGATTTATGTAAATTTCACAAGCTGAACGCATTCTGTACTGTACAGGAGACATGGCACGAGACTGATTGACAAGGGGCTACAGCCAATCAGGATGCAGAACACAATGTGCTGTAAAAAAAAAAAAAAGGCGTGCAAAATTGCACCAAAAAAAATCTGTGAAAGGTGAACCGCGTTATAGTGAGGGACCACTGTATATTGAAATGAGGGAGTTGTCTAGGATAAACTGTCTCACTAGTTTTTCTTCACACAGCTAGGTTAACCAACTTTGTTTCCCTTGCTTTTAAAGAAATAATGAAAGTCACTCTGGCCATAGGATCTGGTAAAAGATGGCGTCGTGCACATATATTCCTAGTGTCTATCAGCAATAAGGTGATGAGCATTGATTTGGCCACTCACTTTTGCATCTGGGTAGGGTGTTGCTCCACTGCCCGTTGGCCTGGCAAGTAGATTTTACAGCCCCTTGTAGAACATATCCAGTATTGCAGACGAAGCGCACAACATCATTTAGATTAAACTGGGTTCCTTGGGTCATACCAAAGGCGGGGTTGCCAGGGTGGCCACAGGTGATGGCTGAGAGAGTCAAGGGAGAAAGAAAGTCATGTCTACACACATGTTGATCAGTTGAGTGAATGAATTGGCTTAATATTTACACCACTACCTTAGTAAGGCCTTTATTAGAAAACAAAAAAAAAGATACCCAGTAATGACTAAAGCTCTAAACACACAGGCTCTACATCAATGACACATCTGATTTGTTTTAACCGCTGACGTTGAAGTTGTAAAGTAATCTTCATGCTAAATTATTTGTATTAAAAGAGAAACACCATGCATTCTTTTGGAATAATAACTTTGTAAACATCAGTGTAAAGCATATGTAGGAGCTTTTAAGTAGAAATGGTTGCAGCAATAAATTATTTGGTGATCAGTGCTAGCAGGCCCAAGTATGATCGCTACGAACTGGCAGTCAGTTAGTGCGCTACGATCAGAACAAGACGACATGTGTATGGATTTACCAAAAATCACTTCAGCACTTTAAGTAGAGAGAGAAAGTCAGAGAAGCACTGGCTTACACCACACACAGCTTTACAAATAATAGGTGTTTGCTGTGGGCACTTACGAACACAAACAGGTGTACGTCCTGACCAGCGGTGATCCTGTTCACAGACTCGCACCGACACTCCAATGAGACGAAATCCTGGGTTACACTGGTACACAACGCTGCCTCGATAGTTATAATTCTCCCCAATGATCTGGCCATTCACTATTGGCTCCGGAGTGCCACAATGGCCCGCTGACGATGAGCAAAAGAAAAAAGAAAAAGTCAGGGTCCCACGTAAGTGTTGCTAATAATGCTTGAAGCAAAGTGCAGGACACATGCAAAGAAGTAAAACATTTTGAGGTGTTTAAGCTCTCACCCAGGCACTGGACCTGTGTTCCACTCCAAAGCCCGTTGGACATACACTCTCGTACCCGAGAGCCCACCAAGGTGTAACCTGTGTTGCATGAGAAAATAGCTGTGGCTCCATACGCAGTAAGGGTTCCAATCTTGTGTCCGTTTGGTGGAGTCCCAAGGTCCCCGCAGGAGATGACTGAAATGGTGGGAAAAAACAAACAAACACATAATTCAATTGCACATCATCAAAATATAATGAAGACTATAGATTCCCATTGTTTGGAAACCTGTTCTGTTTAGCTCCGTTCTTTTAGTTTGGGTCATACGAGCAAAGTTTGAAAAGTGTTTGAAGTAAGAAAACTGTTTACACTCACTCTCGCAGACTGGCCGAGGATTTGGATAGTTCCATGTGCTGTTGGCTTGGCAGCGAATTACTCTTTGACCCCTGTAATAATATCCTGGGTCGCAAGTGAGCATCATTATAGCATCGTATTGGTTTTGAGTCCCATAGATTAGCCTCCATCTCCCATGTTCCACTGCAGAGTGACCGATGTCGGGGCAGGTGACAGCTGGAAGATCAAAGATCAAACCATAATTAATTCAGATTAATTCTTATTTTGTTGTTGTTGGGTTTTTTTTAATGATTTGTTTTTTTCTACGTGTGACTGCGAGTCACGGCTATACTCACGAATACATCTAGGCGGGGCCTCTATGGGGCTCCACCTGCCTGACTCTTGACAGGTCACTGAGGTGGTGATGGGCCCCGAAAGCCGAAATCCAGGGTTACATTGATAGGTGACTCTGGCTCCCAGAGAGAAGTCCTGGCCAGCAATGCTGCCATTAACAGGAGGAACCGGCATTCCACAGGACATGACTAGGAAAGAGATGAAGGTGGGGATGCAGCAGGTAGGTAAGATACCAAAAAAAGAATAAAATGCACCAACCATCTTTGTATGCAGGGTGCTTAGCTCACAACTGGCTTCCTGTACAAACACACTGTGAAAGCCTGCACCGATGTGCAGTAAACATTAGCTTGGGCCACCATCTGCACAATATAAACAGTCTAGTCTAGAGAGAACACATGCAATTCATGTGGAGATTACACCTGGTGCAGACCTGACCAGACGCTGAATGGCTGCTCACTGGCGGCTCTGAGTTTACGCTTCAGCTGATTTGGTTAACAGGGCTGGTGGACAGTAGAGTGTGGAAACAGAGCTTTTAGATTTCATGCTTTTGTAATAGAATACAGGTGAAAATCTGAACACGCACACAAACACAATTCACTGATATTGGAACTCGATGAATGTGACGCAGTAGCCTTGTGAAATCTAAAATGCCACTTGCTTTTTAACAAAGTACTTTTTAAAAATAGAAATATTTCAACTCAGTGGTTTTATTTGTTTTGTTTTATTTATTTCTTTGCTTTTAACAAGCAATTCAATCAAACATCGTGTTTTCAAAAAGTGCGCACGGTGAGGAGCAAACAACAGGCTAAAACCCAGCAGACTAACACATAAAGCAGTTTAACTAAGGTACAACAATTATCATTAAAAGAGGGGTAAATGTTGAAGGAAAGACCTTCTAACCTATAATGAAGTGTGCTTGCTCTAAAACTGCCTCAGGGCTGCAGGTGACATCATCAAAAGCTAATATTAGAGATTCAGAGAAACGTTTTTATCATTTTATCACGTTTTCTTGAAGCTCAGTTAGCTAAAGTGTGCTAAAAAGAGTTTTCTCCTTGAGCAATTCATCGCTTTTGAGAAACGGTGCCCAAGCAGAGGCCAAATGAATCAGAAGGATAATGATGACAAAATTTTTAAGAACAGAATATTGATGGGAGTTAAAACTATCCGACCCTTTTACTGATTTTGTTATTTACTCATCAGCTGCGGCTGCCGACTCCTCACCTTGGCAAAGCGGGACCGGTGCGTTCCACTGGTAGACCCCCTGTGCAGTCCGCGTACAGGTGGCGCTGCTTTGGCCAATAAGACGAAAGCCCTGGTCACAGCTGAAACGCAGGGTGCTGCCGAGTTTTGTGCCTGTCAGACTGTGCACTGTGCCGTTTACTGGGCTGTTTGGAGGGCTGCAGTAAGTGGCTTTGACAAAAAAAAAAAGGGAAAAAGATAGAGGAAAAGATAAAACTGAGTGCAACAAGGACAACAAACAATGATGGGCCACTAAGATCCAGCTGTAAAAGAAAAAAAAAGTGACAGATTAATGTGCTTTCAATAGCTCAGAGTCCCCGATCCCTTTTCCATCTTCTACCCCAGGTGACATAAAGGAGGATATGAATTTATACAAGTGTTAACCTGCAATTTCCTTCTGGCAAAAACCCCCCAAACTACAGCCTTGAGACAAGAAAAACTGATTAAAGGAAAATATTGTTCTGCAAAGCAAAACTGGAGTTTGTGAGCAGCCACAGAGGAGATTCGCAAAAGTGACGGGTACAAAATAGCAGGAACAAAGTGCCCGCTCTTGTTTTCAGTTAAAATCGGTAGCGACGACGATCGTTTATCATTGCAAATGGCGCCGGTTTCCAAAGGACTAAAGGCTCCCGGGCCTAAACTGCATTTTCGCAGACTTTACAACAGCTTGGCACATCCGCCGCACATCAGCTGACGAATGAGGGACTTTAAGTAAAGAAACACAGATTGAGAAAACGGTTTTGAAATTATGCAACAGGATAACGGCATATCGGAAATGACGCTCGTTGTGGGAATGACTGCATTACATTTCTAGAGTAATGCAAATTTAAATTCAGCTTGCTAACACGTGGGAATGGAAATGGCCCCTCTTTCAAGTTAGTGTGATTTTTTTTAAAAAACAGACAATCAGATGACTCTCCCCCGCTGCAGCAAATCTTAAAGCCAAGTGAAAGGTTAGGATGTTTTTGCCCATTTATAACATTTTTTTTCCCAAGCCGAGAGACAATTTGAGACTTTTCAAGTGAGCTGACAGACCTTTTTATGGCACAGAAGAGATGTTAGATAAAACAGACTTCATGCAGAATTTGACACTGAGGTTACTAAGAAAGATGTTAGATTTCTTAGGCGATGATACACGGCAGTTCGTTGCAGGCCTTGGGCTGTCAAAAGCAGTGTCTGAGCTTAATGTTGAAGAGCCAGACATCTCCCCTCTCATCAGGAGGATGGCTTCTCATTAATGTTCTTCTTGATGACTACACAGATAAGATACAGAAGACATGCAAACCCAAATTAAATACCCTGCAAAGGTACTGTACATGTTCCACTGCAAGGCCTTTTCCTGTCAGTCACTGTGACTGGCGGCTTCTGAGCCACCCTTGAGTTCAGTTCTTTACTTCTATCTGGCTCCAGCTCATTTGCCCTCCTTCCTGTGTTCATTTCTACTTGTCCTGTTATACAGTTTGTCTCTTTGCAATCAGCCCCGCAGCTCAGAAAGACTCAAATATAGACGGGCAGGTGACCGGGTTAGAATAGATAACAGACACGAGGCATAAAAAAAAAGGTGTAAGCACGTTGTGACAGTCGGGCTCACTGTAAGTTAATTGAATCGACGGTGAAGATGAATGGAGTGAAACATAGAGGGAAGTCTTGGATGGAGAGTAAAAACAGGAGGTAACGAGATGGATTACCTTCCCCTTCAGAGAAAAGATGGATTGATGAGGAACAGAGCTGAACAGTGAACGTGCTTGTGCCATCTGTTTCTTCCTCCCCACCAAAAGACGACTCCATACTGACCGAGGCAACTCTTTTGGTAATCAGACAGACCTCAGTCTGTTGCTTAACCCGCTACAGTAAAATCCATCAATGCTTAGGAAAAAGATATTAAAAGAGGCACAAGAAAAATAGGGCAGAACATCCGGTTGGGGAGACAGAAAGCTCCACCGAGACGAGGGGAGAGAGACGATTAGTCAATCTGGCTGAGTGGTGTTGATACAGAACGGAGGGAGCCTTTTAAATATTTACACAGTCATAATTCACAGCGAGTTATGCAGGTGTCGTATACCAACAGATCCTTCACGGGAGCAGGACAAAACAGAGGAATAATAAGCAATAAAAGAGACACAGCATTTACTAATTCCCAAGCCTTGCTGCGCGGCAAGAAGTGTTGCAGATGCCTACCACCCCCACTAGGTTGTCATAGAGATGGCTGATATTTCTGGCCGCCTCAGCTGCAGTTGGCAGTCCAAATATTGGTCTCCTTCACAGAGTAAACCGATTGCACCACTGAAGAGACTGAATTTACAAACGAGGTCCAGAATTATCAAGTTAATATTCCCTAGTGTACGTATGGAACGGTCAAAGACAGTGATGGAAAGTTATTGTTGGCTGTCATTCTGCAAATTTTAAGCATTTCGATGTTGGCCTTGAATTTCATAAAGACTTGACAACTTTAGAGAAATTAGATTTCTGAAGAAGTCACGCACCCCACGCTAGCAAATCGTTGCTTTAGACTCACCTGAGTAGCGTATGCGGAAGCCTTTGTGGCTGGTGGTGTGATCGAACGACCAGTGCAGGTAGACTTTGTTACTGGAACTGGTGATGCTGAGGGGGCTGGAATAGTTACCGCTTAGTGTGATTAGAAGGGGACTCTGCCTGGATGGGCCTGGATGAAGACATGGGTTGGGGGGGGGGAAATATGATTAGAGAGGGATCCAGCGGTAAAAATCACAGGATTACTAAAAAAGCAAAGTCTTTATGTTAGCTTTAATGTTCTATAAATATGAGACAAATTCTGTAAAGTATATTCTAGTCAAAAGTAAAAAACAAACAAACAAAAACATGAGGACACACAATTTTGATGATATATATATATATATATATATATTTGCATAGAATTTATCTTTATCCAAAGTTTGAAAAATATCACAATTTCCTAATCTTCTAATGATGGGAAAAAACAGAGACTTCAGTCCATAATTGGCTTGGCAGCCCCAAGGTTAGCAAATGTCTGTTCCTCTACACTCGGCAGAAGATAAAAAGCACTAATCAGCATCACTAGTGTATACGATCGCCACTTTCTCAGAGCAGCCTGGCAGAGATGCTGACTGTACCTCTAATCACATGCAAATGTACAAGGCAGATGTAGATGTTCTGTCACCATAAAAGGGAGCCTACGTTTGATTTTCTGTTACCAGTGGCAGAGAGCTTTGTTGGGAATAGTGGATTTAGCTTGCTGGCTCATTTCAGCCTTTAATTGCAGATATGTGTGAAAATGACTCTTTCTGCCAGGGGATATATGAAAGGAGATGTCACAGGAAGTCCAGCTGGTGATCTAGACCAAGAAAATGACTAGGAAATGTAATGGGTAAAAACCAAACAGGTAAAAACACTGCCATGTATGTTAGCACTGATGAACGTAAGTTCTCTGTCTTAACAGATGCAGTCACTCACCATCGAAGATTTCAAGCTCATCGAACTGACGGCTGGTCTGGAAGTGTTCGATAGTGAAAGTGATGTTGTAGCCTGGTTCTACCTTGACCACCCAGGAGCAGGACTCGAAATGGGGAAAGCCGTTGCCGGGCGACTGACTCATGATGACGCCCGTGGAAGCTGTAAGTATCTCGTTCATGGGACACGTCACTGTTGACAGAAATACACAGCGGAGAGACAAAACGTAAATCTATTATTGTGACCTACAGGAATGATGATCTGTTCCTGTATTGTCATTTTATAATTGCGCATCGCATTCAGCGGTTGTTCATTTGTTTTAGTGGAATCAATTTACCTTGAAACGCAAATTGGATTGGTTAGAGCCACACTGTTGCTGGAGGGCAACTCAATGTGACTAAAAGCATAGCTAAGCTAATTGTCATTCTGGTCCTGATGCTGTCACGGGGAAACAAAGCTGTCCATGCTAAGTCATTCCAGGAAACGGCTTATACATTATATAATATTACTGACTTGCCATTAGCGTATTCCCTCTTCTTTTCCCATTGTGAGTATGCGACAGATGTGATGCTAACTCGGCGGTTAACGCTCACATCTGCCTCAAAGCGTCTTTTTGAAGAGGCACGTCTGTGCAGACCTCATCCATCCGCTCATCTCATCATCCCCCGCTGTCATTTGTATTCTTGCAGGACGTCTTCACGACATCCTTTGACATTTTCTAGTGGTTTCATTCCATATTGTCAGACAGCACACAGTGCTCCTGTCTGTAGTGTTTTTGCTGCAGTGCTGTAAAGCCAACCTTTTAATCTGACAGAGATGTGTGCATGCACACTGCAGCCCCACAAACAAGCTGCAAAATGAAAGGATGCAACATGCTGTTATGGCGACACGACGCAACAGCTACAATGTTTGTTTTAAATACTATTTGTCTTCACTGTGTCTATATGCAAACAGAAGATGAAGCGACTGTTTAACAACACTTTCAACAAAAAAAGATGCATTTTTAAAATAATTTTCTCTTTTTCAAAAGCTAAAAAAATCTAGATGCACACAAACAATAGAAAAGGATTTTTCATGTTACAGCTTTCAATAGTTTCCATAGAAAATTACTTAAGCACAAATGTTGACATACCTAAGATTATTTAACTGTTTTAACACAGAAGCTCTGATGAGAGTTACACCGAATTCAAGTCATCCAAGTCATGGTAGTCCTGGGAGCTTGGAAGGAAAACAAGTGAACTACTTTAAGTTTTTTGAAGACGTTTCACCTCTCATCCAAGCGAATAAACATTAGTAGGGGTTATCTCCAAGGAAGGTCGTTGACCCACTATTAATCGTGTGTGTCATCACATGAGCCAAGGTGTGAAAAAATGTGTGGGTCATTACCTCCAGAGGATAAACCACTGTGAGGCCTTGCCTAATCCTATCATGTGAGCCTATCAGGTCAGCTGATGCAACATGACTCTCCACCTGAAGAAGCCTTATGGATGAGAGGTGCATGGTCTTAAAAAAAAAAAAAAAACACTCAAAGAAGTCCAGTCACTTTCTTTCCAACCTCCTTATACTCAATTCATTTTTATTTATATGAGGCCATATCGTAACAAAAGTGATCTCAAGGCGCTTTATATTGTAATGTAAAGAGCCTACAACAATACAAAGAAAATCTGAACAGTGAGATGATTCTCTGGTGACTGTGGGAAGGAAACCTCCCTCTTTAACAGGAAGAAACCTTTGGCAGACCCAGGCTCACGGAGGGGCAGCCATCTGCCAAGACCAGAGACTGGCTAGGAGATGAAGGGAGGGAGACGGGACAAAAGACATGCAACCTAACAGTTTAGATGCTGTTGCAATTGCGAATACATCCATTCCAACTAATAGAAATATATTTAAAAAAAAAAAAAAAAGTACATTTAAGCTGCTACCAGCCAGAGGCTTTAAATTCTTTCATGGGAGAAATCATTAAAAACACACATACATACATAAAAATGTACTTACAAACCACTTAAAACAGCACTTACTCGACCAGCTTCTCTCTCTGCATGCACATAGACACAAGCATTTGTGTTTATCAAACAGATGCGGCAGAAAACTTTGCTTGTGGTATAAAGTACCTGCCGTGTGCTGCAAATTTAATACCCAAGCACTGTTTTACCTTAGGGCAAAGGAAGCACTTGGCACTTTGAGGTCTTTCACAACAGCTGAGAAATCCCAAATTCTCTGACTCAAGCTCAAGCTGTGTGCCTCTTTTGTGAAGCAATGTGAAGTGACTATTAACTTGTAAATAGGTGAGCCTGTGTGTGTGTGAATGAACAGTTGTGCATGCCTTGGTTTGTTCATCATCTTCTCTGTGTTCATAGGGGGAAAATATTATGAAATTTGCATAAAAATATGGCAGAAAGCTTTGGTTTAAACAGCATCTGCAAATAATTCTTCCCGTTTGTTTTACTGGGGTTGGCATGTCAGCTAGATGGGATTTATTCCCTCAGGAAACTTCGGATAATGTAAGGTAAGCTGGCATGTAAGAATTATTTTCTGTCAAATGTAACCATTTGTTGCATTTGCTACATTTCCCTAAGTATAATTCTTCCAAATTAACAATTAATATCTGTCATCTCCCACAAGGCTTAAATATGGGACTATCCACCATTTGACCCTAGAACTGAAGAAGCTTCTCGGATGAGAGGTGGAACGTCTTCAAGCAACCTAAAGAAGTCCAGACGCCTTTTCCTTACAGCTCCTTAGACTACGATGACCTGGATGACTGAGAACCTTCACAGACATCTGTCAGTGTTCTTCATCAACCAAAAACAGCAGTTTTATCTTAAAAAAAAAAAAAATAGCCTAGCAAAGTACAGTTTTTGGCATCGACTTCTGGAAGTAAAGCAACATTAATCACCTATGATCCTAAATTCTAAGAAGACATTCCCCAAGTCTGCGAAATCATTTACAACGTCAAGCCCCTCAGTGGATATGAGTCGAAAAGGTTTAAATCCGTCAGCGATAGTGGAAGTGATTGCACCTGGAAGTGGCATATAAAATCTAAGAGTGAAGTTCATTAAATGATCAATTCTCCGAGGATGAGATATGTGTTGTCAGTGACCTTTCAGAAAGCCTGGATGTGTCTTCAAAACTCCCTTCAGCTTGTCTCAGAGCTGATGGAAAGAGATGGGCAGGGGCGCTTATCTATAGGCTGCTACTTATTAAACTAATCCACTTTGAAATGAAGCATCACTCTGGCTGTAAACAAAAGGGTATTAGGGGACAAATCTGACAGCTGGAAAAAAGAAAAAAAGGGGGGGGGGGGCGCGCTTCGACACACAAGGTGAGATCAACGCTGATAGAGCTCAAAATGAAATCTCACTTTAATGAGACGAGGAGCGGAATAAACAGGCAGCAGGGACGGCGTTCCGTGAAGCGTCCCTTCTGTTTGTGAGGAAACTGTTCAAAGTTTGCAAATATCTTCCCAATCAAAGATGCAGGGGAAGGCTTTTTGCGCAAACGAGAGCCGACACACACACGTGTATCTACGCACTCCACAAATTTAAATGCCCCTATGCATAAATCTACTATATATATCAAGCTTGAACTGCTGCATTGCCGTTGAGATGGCTTTTAATTAGCATAAGCTGAGGCCCGATAACGAGATGAATGAATAGGAAGGGCCACAACATAAGTATTAATGTGGATCAGGACCTAACAACTCTTAGAAGTCAGGGATGACAATGAAGATGGGAAACGGCGGGGGTAGCTGTAATCCATTCTGCGTTTAACAAAAGAAGACAGGGGCAGAGAGAGGGAAAGAAAATCGGAATACGCTGAGCGGAAGAGAGATAAATGAAGAGGCGAGAGAAACAAAAGGGGACAGGGATGAAGAAAGCTACTGTAACTAGCTGGGAAAGTAATGTGATGGATTATTATGCAGGTTTTAACCAGAAATCTGTCTGGGGGATAAACACAGGGATTTGGGCTCATCAGAGCTCATTGTGTTTTCATTAATGAATTCAAGCAACACTTTGTACTGATGCTGCTGCTTTGTGTGTGTGATGCCTGAACTCCCTGTGGTCTCTGCAGACAGCAAATGTAGTTAAGGGCCGTGGGTCCAATACAACCCAGTGTAATCAAATAGAAGGGAAATCAAATGCTGAACCAAGCCACTAGTTGCTCCGATGGCAGCAAATACCCACCTGGATGACTGGCAACTGTTCTCTGAATTAAACAGCTAAAAAAAAAAGTTTGTGTGTGTCAGTGTTTACATATTTATGATGGTAGCTTTTATTTCTCTGCCTGTATGCCAAGTTTTTGGGAAGGTAGAGACAGATAGATCTGGATATTGACAGACACCTGTGTGTTATAAAGCGTGTGGGAAAGCACGGTTTTCAAGCAGCCTCAGACAATGACAAAGAAAGTCTGGGGAACAAAGGCTACGTGTGTTATGTAAGAACATAAGTCTGATGTTAGTGAGTCATGGGAGAGAAGTGCGTATCAAGTGAGGGAGGAGGGGAATGCAGAGGATGAGAGAGGATGCTGGCGCCGAGGGGGCAAGGAACACTGCAGACCCGGCTGTGGTTCCAGGGCTGCTCTCTTGGAAGACTGTCACAGAATGACAACATCCACCGCCGCGTAACCCAGACACCAGCTAGACCGGCGTGGAGCTGCATACAGTATACGTATACAGCCACTCAGTGTGTGTTTGTGTGCGGGGAGTGAGGGCTGCTAAATGTGCAGGGAGGGTTTTGCTTGTCAGAGCTAGAAGTGGTGATTTGATAGGTGCAGCTGCAGCCGGCATGTCCCCTGCATTTCAATGAGCTGTTGCTCTTCGTCTCTTCACTGCCCTCCAAGTAAGTCTCTCCCTGTCTCCCTTTCTCGCCTTGCTTTTAAACTCCAGCCCCATTCTCACTTACTCACTACCCTTCTGCTCATTTAGCAATTTCTCCTCCATCTTTTCCAGGCCAATTTTTTGGCTTTTTCCAGCGTATCCAGAGTTATACTCAAACTGCTCTCTTCCTATCGGTTTATCTTTTGACCCCCTTCTCTCTCCCTCTCACTCGAGCATCGTCTTTTAACTTTTTTTTCTGCTTTCAGCTCCCTCTTACTTCTTCAGCTTTTGCAATAATCTCTGGCCTCTCTGTCACCCTGGCCTGTATCTGTGCAGGGAAAATAGGATGAAAGCTGGAGAAACGGGGAGCAGCAGGTAGGTTGTCTGTCCTCGGTACATAGTCAGCGCAAAGGGAAACAAATTGTTGGAGGGAATTTTACAACTGAACCTACATTAAAAGGCACTGAAAAATTACTGGATTTTACTCATTAGTTCAATTCCAATCCATTTTATTTATACAGCGCCAAATCACAACAACAGTTGCCGCAAAGTGCTTTATATTACAAGTTAAAGAGTTTACAACAATACAGAGAAAACTCCAACAATTAGATGACCCCCTTTGCGCACTCACTTGGCGACTGTGGGAAGGAAAAAACATCCTTTTAACAGGAAGAAACTTTCAGCAGAACCAGGCTTAGAGAGGGGCGGCCATCTGCCGATGTTCAGTTCAGTGAATGTAAACACCGTAGGCTTATTCTTGCACATATATGGGTCCAAATATGTGTCTGTGGGGTAAAAAGGGGTGGCAAAGAAATCCAGGGAAAATACATACAAGGGATTGCCTTGTTCCTCTCAGTTTTGACACTGTCTGTATTCTCTGTTCTGCCTCTCACTGGGTGTCCTAAGCACTTTCCACGTCTCCATTATTAGCCTATACATAGTTCCTCTTCCCATTTCATTACCCTCTTGCTTTCGTCTAATTCTTTTCTTTGTATCGCTCTCCTTTTTCACCTCATGCTGAGAGCTTTGCATATTTTTCCTATTTAGTACACTAAATTAGTTGCATTTATCAAACTTTGCCTAAACCTCGCTCTCGCCCACAAACAGAACAGGACCCACGAAGCATTCTTAAATGAGACACACACGTCTGACAAAGAAGGAAAGAAAATGAAAGATTCGCTTTTATGATACTGCGAAGCACAAACCCCTCTATGCACCCAGCCTCTCGCCTCGAGGAAAAGCGATGTGCGCAACGCGCCGCATTACGATGTTATAGAGCGTGCGGTGGGCGCTGCATTCCTCTGGGAGGACGATATCTCAGCATGTAGAGAGCGCCACAGCAGCTGCGCTCGGCCTCATGGGAGCCAAGCATCATCCGCTGAGATGGGAAATGGTACCAAGCTGATATCTGGCTGTCGCTCCATGACTACAGGCAAAAAAGGTACACGCAGGAGCAAGAAAGGAGGCGAAGCTCAAGCTAGTGCACGAGTCCATGATTAGAGCTAAGGGATACATAACACTGCTGAAAATAAACTCATACGGTCCCTCTTGGAGGATGAAGGCAGTGTTGACTTGTGCTACATATAAAACATTATAATTCATCAAACTTGAAAATGAGTTGATGCATCATACATATATTAGGTAAACAAACCAAATTCGGTGCTTAAACATTTTGTGTGTTCATATTCAGACTGGCCCTGCTGCTTCTGTGCTGGTGCACTTAGAATGTGCTTTTTACACCATGTGCTTGATGCTATTTGATCAGCTTAAATGTAAGAGAGGGTAAAAATGGTACAGGCAGATAGGATTACTTTGAAATACTGCAAGTTTTTTCTTTTGACAGTAAAGTGTCTTAGCTATCACAGGAACTCATAACCATTAGGATCTACCTATACCAAATATAGTTCTGACATATTTTTTATTTTACAGCAGCAGAACTCTTTTTAAAAAGCCACTTAAATGTATGATGTCAAGTTCTCTTTTTATGAAATAGAGATGAGATTAATGTTTATCTTTGATCTTTTTAGGCATTATATACACTCACCTGTCACTTCATTGGTTACATCTTTTTAGTGAGAAGGTTACGCCCTATTTCGCTTGGTGCTAGAAATTTTTTTTAAGAGACTTTGGTCCATATACATGATAGCGTTGCAGTGACTGCAGATTTGTCAGCTCCCCTTCCAACGCATCCCAAAGGTGCTCTTTCAGATCTGAATGAGATCTAGTGACTGTGGAGAGCACTTGAGTACACTGAACTTATTGTCATGTTAAAAAAAAATCAGTTTGACATTAGTTAAGTTTTGTGGCACGGCATATTATGGCACTGGAAGCATCCTGAAGAGCTGGACAAGGATGGACATTGTCAGCAATAGTACTGCGGTAGGCTGGGGCATTAAACAAGACTATTACACATTAACCATAAACCCGAACTGTTAATACAACACAGAATGGATCTGTGCTTTCATGTTGTTTATGCTGTTTTTTGACCCCACTATCCAAATGTTGCAGCAGAGATGATGACTCATCAGACCAGTCAGTGATTTTTCCATACCAACATCCATGCCACATTCAAACGGGGCGATCGTGGCTCAAGAGTTGGCAGTTCGTCTTGTAATCGGAAGGTTGCCGGTTCGAGCCCCGGCTCCGACAGTCTCGGTCGTTGTGTCCTTGGGCACCTGTTGCCTACCGGTGGCGCCAGTGTCCGGCAGCCTCTGTCAGTGCGCCCCAGGGCAGCTGTGGCTATAATGTAGCTTGCCATCACCAGTGTGTGAATGGGTGGATGACTGAAGTGTAAAGCGCTATACAAATACATTTACCATTCAAAATCTCTTAAATGAGCGTTCATCCCCATTCTGAAGCTTGGACTGAATTTTAGCAGGTTCTCTTCACTATGTCTACATGCCTAAATGCAATGAGATGCTATTGTGTGATCAAATATTTGTCCTGATGAGCAGATAAACAGGGATACCTAATGAAGTGGCCAGTGAGTTTATATTTAGGCCATGAAGTGTCAGTATCGTATTCATCACGAAAATCAGCTCCCAAACCTTGTTTGTTGTGTACAAGTGTGCTCAATGCTAGTATATCCAGGGATATATCACAGGTACTCCAGGATGTTTTCAAGTTGTAAACAAACACTTACCATCACATGAGGGTGGAGGGCCCTCAAATTCCAAATGTGTACCAAGCCGACAGGTCAGGATGCTGTTTCCACTTAATTGGTATCCTGGGAGACATCGGTAGCGCACTATATCACCTGAAAACAGTGACGGACAAAGGAGAGCTACAGTCAAGATCAAGGTTAGAAGCAGTAGCATTAACTGTTATGATGTAAAATGTGCTCCTTATAAAGGATTCTATAACAATACAGAAGTAATCATCCGTCAATCTGTGGAAACAAAAGTCCCCGAGGGAACCTACAGATGCTATGTCAGTGTTGCTACTTTTATGTCTCTGAACAGAAAAGGTCAAATAGCTACACAAATAGAGAAACAGGAATTCATCTCTGTTGTCTTCAAAAAGGAATGAGATCACCTGCCCTAGGTGATGCATTTGAGGTGTGCCTAAATGGACTGTGCATTCAGCAAACCTAGGCATTAAAAACAGCCAAAGTTAGAAGCTTCATGAATGCTTTGAAATGCCACAGTTCTGCAAGTCTGCACGGGAACAACATTAAATACAAAAAGGCAGAAGTGTCAGTGTTGTGTTTAAGTGCATGGGTCTTATTGTGACAGCATTTCCACCTACCAATTTTAAATTCCTTGCTTGCCATCAGAATCTCAGCATTAGGAATGATGGGGGGAGGGAGGCAGTACTGTAGTCTGTAAGCTGTGAGTGCATCGAAGACATGAAAGGAGTTAAACAAAGAATATATGTAAATCAAGTGCTAGAAACAAAGTCGGAACCACAGCATGTACAAACCTTGATAGCTGATACGAAAGAGTCCACCCTTCTCCGTGTTACTGCGGAACCGTATCAGCACCTGATTGGATGTGCTGCTGGGTGGGTCGTTGGGCTCTCCATCAGTGAACACACCTAGTTTCCTGGCTGTTTCTTGTGGACCATCCCTAAAAAAGGGGGGGTTGCAAGTCAACCATAAATGCAAAAACAACAATAAGCTGGAAACACCAGCCTATGTTCCAGAGCTCCCTTGTATAACAGCCATAAAGAACCTTAAGGGTCTGGGATGCAAACAGACTACTAAGCCACATGCCAGCTTATTATCAAGCAGCTTCAGAAGAGCATAATCAAGCTGCTCACACTTCAACAAACCCAAAGAGATTACCTCTCGCCTGTTCTGGATGATTATGTTAAAATAAGGTAGAATTTAGAGATACAGTAAGTGTGGAGTGACAGGTCTCGACTGTGGTGCTCCTGCTAACAGCCATCCAAAGGGAGTGTCTCTGGAAGCTGTGGCCCAGCCTTGGCAGTCCCCTGGTGTGGGCATGGCCGATTAAGCCAGCTCCCAGATTCCTGCCACAACCATTCAGCTTAAAAACCATCTGTCTTTGGCTGTCAGACTGGGCATGGGAGATTACAAGCAGCTCTGGAAACGGCTGGCTAGGGACTGCTGCCTGACAGCACTCTAGCCAAGCCGCCATTAAGGGGCCCATTTCCTTGGCTCAGTAGTTCAGTGGATAGATACACAGCGGTGGTAGCTGGAAAATGGGGAACAAGATAGTCCCCCATCTTGGCTCTGTAGGAACTAGCTAGGAAAGATCAGCACAGCGGGGACCATTTATAGATGAAACACAATAAGATAGAAAGTGGACATTTTGGCTCGCTTTAGCCATGTTGACTTAAATTATCCATGCTCTAAAGAAGGCTCAAACAAATTTCTATGAGCAACGCAAACAGTTAAACGTAGATGTCAACAAAAAACCATGTGGATTTTTCATGTGGTCAAGTTGCCAGGTTGGCTGGCAGTCAGACCTCCTGTTTCACTGAGAGCAAGGACCTTTGGAAGCTTTGGTGGATCAGCTAGAACTGGCAAACATCATGTATGCAAAAACCTGGCTTTGGTGCCACATATGGCAAATTTAACCATGTCTTATGGAGGTGATGAAAGGAAGCTTTACCCATTGATGCTCAATCAGGCACAAAGGCAAAAGTCTATTTAAGACGTATAAAAAGATCAAAACCATAAAGGAATAATCAAAGATTTAAGAAAAATTAAATCAAAACATTTCTCTCGATTATTATTAAATGTGTTAAATTAAATGTGGAAGGAAATGAGTAATAGGAGTCATTTAAGTCTGATAAGAAGTTCTTTTTGAGATTATCATAAAGTTTAATACCGCTTTCCTCAAAATAAATTGCAAAATAACCAAACTTCCACGTTGTCTCATTGAAACTATTTCTGCTTATCCGGAGCCTGTTACGCTGTATTTTCTTACCAGACAGTAATGAAGTCGTGTGGCCCGTGAACTTGAAGGAGGGAGAAGTTGAGTTTGATGCCAAAGCCAGGAGCCACAGTAATCAGCCAGGAGCAGTCAGCTGAGCTCGGATACTCCTCAGGGTAACTCGGGGAAAAGATGGTCCCATTGTCTGATGTGATGTTCCCACCACAAGGCACTGAGAGGGGGGAGTAGCGGTGAAGACAGGAAAAGTTTATATTTTACATAGGCAGGACAGATACATTAGGACTGATACATAATTCAGGAGCAATCAGCGAAAAAAAAAAGTTTTTCATCCCTCTCTCCTTCTGCTTCTCTTCTCAGTGTCTCTTTCCCACTCTCCTTTACTTTTCGACTGGTGCCCAGGCACTTGTCTGAGCTAAAGATTAGCCAGTAAAGCCTGTTAGTAAGTGGGGACTTGGATGGAGTGTTTTGCTAAGATAAGGCCTCAACCCTTTCCCATTGGGGCAGTAGAGAGGGAGTATGGAGATGAGGCGAGGGTTTCATGTGGACTAGGCTTTTGATGTGTGTGTGTTTGCGTGTATATATGTACAGCAAGTGTAGAAGGAGTAGATATGCGTGAGTGTGTAAACTCTGAGTGACAGGAAAAGGTTACGAGTGCATGTAAACTGATCTGATCTGGCAACACTAGAACCCCGCATGTCGATACATGCCTGATACCTGGAGTAAAAAGAAAAACAACAAAAAAACTCAGCTGCACAATCACCAACAGTAAAGCGCACTCAAACACTATTCATTGCATCACATAAACGTCTTCTTTTGCTTTGGAAATGAACAAATCCTTCACAGTCCCCAGCAGTTTCTAACCAGAGCTCAGCATTACATAAAAACATATCTAGTCAACTCCAGCTGCCTGAAAAAAAAGTCATATTATTTCTGCCATTAATCTTGTTGTTTTCATGTGTATTAAATTGTACCAAGCCCAAAGCAGAAAACGCAATCACGCAGCACTGCGCAATCTGAGCGCCCCCTGTCTCGCTTACTCTTTTTTTTTTTTTTTTAAAACGCACTTAAAAACACTTTTAAAATGTCCTTTATTTTCTGACCTGGTAATAATGAATTCAAACCTAGATTCCGTCAAAACATTTGCACTTCTTCTTTAATTATCTTCTTAAGCTTTCATGTCGATAAACTTTAATCATTAACAACCTTCTTCTCTATACGTCACTTCCTGGTTCAACCCAAGCAATCTCTAGATTGTATTTGTTGTAGTCAAATATATATGTATTAATCTTTTGCAGAAAAGTTCAATATTATGATTCCATGATTACAGAAGCCCCGAGCTAATGTCGAATGCGTGAATTTAGCGGTTTATTTAAGGCTGCTCCCCCTGGTGGAGAAACAAGACATTACAAACATGTTTCCTACATGCTAGTTAGGAGCACTACCACTTGTGGCTGCACTTGTTACGTTGCTAGCAGGATATATGTAAATCAAGTGCTAGAAACAAAGTCGGATTATGGTCACAAACCAGCCAGTGATTTTAAATGACTTATCTGCAAACGCATCCCTGTAACTGGCCTCGAATTATGCCCTCCATAGAAATATTTTACGTATCCCTTCAAAGGGATCGTAATTATCCTGCTGGTGGCCAAAGGGAAACCTCATATTCACTGTGGTGGGGCAAAGAAATTTAGAGAGCGTAGTAATCGCAACAGTGCAGGAATCTTAAGCAACCCAGAAGAGGTTTTCAGCTTGAGCACACACCCTTGCATGTTTAATCCTTCTGTTTGTCTTTCGGGTTGTACGTTGTGGGCGACGTGTTCACGTTACAAAACTGCCCATTGTATTCCTGTAGTGGAGCGGCCCTTCTGCTGCTGCATCACCTGTTAAATGAGCTATCGATCAGGCCTATTGATTAAACCCCAGACACTCTATGGAGTCGCACCTCCGGTTGACGCATTGACTGTAAAGCTACTTAAGACTTATGTGAGAAAGAGTATACGTTAGCTTCTTGAACAGGAGTGAACAGAAGAGAAAAATTCAGTGGACTATTTCTTGAAAAATAGAAAACATTTTAACAGCAGCACGTTTGTCATCTATTAGGGCCAAAACTTCACATCTTGGAACTCCTCGTGTAAGAGTTAATACAAAATGCCTTCATTTCTTTAATAATAGGAATAAGTTTGCATTAAGACACACACATTCAGCAGGAAGTAGCTGACATCCATTGTAAACCAAAACCAAAACATCCATGCTTAAACTTTAAACTGATAGTAAATAAGATGTTGAGGTGATAAGCCTGGCTCTTGTCATAGTACCATGAGAATAGTTGTTTCCCTTTAATGACAAGCTAATCAAACAAACACTGAACTACATGTGTTAATTGTGTCCAAAGGAGTCTAAATTAAATCTTTGTAACTCCAAAAATGTTAGTCATTCTAAAGTGAGGCCTTTGCCATTATTCATTTATTAGAACGTTCACACTTGTTAACCCACACAGATGAGAACTGACAGCATCCTTTACAAGATAGAAAGCTGTTGGCTGATTATGCTAGAGAAGTTTTAAGCGGTATTATTGTGCCCTGCTGAGAGACACATTTGAAAGTGTCTAAAGTCAATTATTAAAGGCAACGGTTCTACTTGACCTTGTGTATCTCAACAGACCCCCAGTTATTCTTTTTAATATGTTCATTTAAGGAAACGATCTGTTAATTGCAGCAGTAATAGATTCAACTTTAGAATAATGTCCATGCATGAGCCAGTTTTAAAAAAAAGTACAAAAATATGGTTTTTACCATGCACAGGGAGGAAGACAGGCTTTAATTTGTATGCCTGCGCATGCACTTAAGTGTATATGTGTGTGATTTGTACAAGTGCATCTATATCTGTGAATATGCACACGTTTTGGCATGTTACTGGGGTTACAAAACCAAATATATGTAGCAAAACGGAGAATTTAAAATAGGAGCAGACGTAAACAGGAAGGTAAAGTGAGGATTATTAGTCACTAAATAGCGGAGAAGTGTTTGGATGAAATACGTTTGTGCTTTTCCCTGCTGTTTATTGAATAAGTTAAATAGGATTATTGTTTTGTTTATATTTTTCTGTTGTTTTTGCACTACTGTAACATGTTCATAATAAAGCTATTTTTATATTTATATTTATTCTATATCTATCTACCGGCATCTGTGGGTTAGTAAGTGTCAAACTACTGGTGAGTTATAAATAAGACCAGAATGAGCCAGATTTAATGTGGCGTAACTTGTCGCCTAGCAGCAATAGCAGCCTTGTGTTTGAACATATTACAGTGGTATTAATGAGGAATGGGTAGTTATGGAGACAAAGATTTTAATTCATGTACAACTTATTATCAGTAGGTGGCAATGGCAAGGTTATTAAAGAAAAAGTTATAGAAACTTAAATAAAGCGTTATTAAGTGATTTATGATAATAATAAAGAGCCAATAACAGAAGTCCTTACTTTTTTCTATTTTGCACTTCATTTTTTTCCATAGACAAAAGGGGGAAATTGAAAAGGGCATTTTTCTTAAGCATTTGACATACATATATCATGTTAAGAGAACAGTTTTATTTAATACAGCCACATAAAAATAACAAAGAGATTAATTTAGAGCACAAAGATCAAATTCTGAGACATAATGTAGTGTGAAAATAGTGCAAAGTGGGCTAGTGCAAGCAAAATAACAAAAAAAATAGTGGGTAAAATGTATTCTCTTTGAGAAAAGTATTTTTTGTGTTATTAATTTGTAATATGCTATGGCTCTACTGCCACGCACGCAGGGCTAACCTTCAGCATGGACAGAGTTATGGACGTAAATCAGAATTAGATTTGCTCTACGCGTTCCCTCAAGAGTCTGGTAGTCTGGGTGTTTCAGGACCGAGCGATTTGTGCTGGATTGATTCAGCATCTGATGGGTTTTCATCTGACAGATATCCAGAGACTGCACGACAAGTATGCACTACAAGAATGTATGCTATAAATAGCCCGCAATTACTGAAGTGGTTATAAAACACGGGCTTCTCTCTCCGCTCACTCCTGCGTTTGTTCAACAAATTCAACAAGAGCAGAACATGCACACGGTCAAAGACACGCAGGAAACCACAATCCGCATGTTTGCGCACAACTTTGAGACAGAGAAGCGTATTGCAATATTATTTTAGTGTCACTTTATGTGAAGCACACAGGGACTACGGGAAGCATTCCTTATCAAACCCTGTGCTTTAGAATGACCTGTCTGCAGCTCTAATGGCTGAACCCTTGCTGTTAAACCCAATGTTATTTGTGCATTAGTGTGGTTCACTTCACAGGTGCATTTTTGCCATTAAACAGAGGTAAATCCAACCTCTTCATCAAACCACAAACCAGATTCGAAAGTGAAATATGGCAGCAGTCAGGAGATTCAAACACATACCCTCACATACAAGCATACGTCCACTTTGAGTTTAATACACATGAATACACAAAGTACTGAACACACGGATGCATACACATCACTACATATACATTTTAATGGGTAGTATTCACTAGTGGAAATACTGCATTAAGCCAGAATGAATTGAAGCATATTAAATGCTTTATCTGTCAGTATTACAAAAATAAACTGTTCATTTATACTAAGTACTGATATCATAGGACAATGCAATGGTATTTGAATAATAGTAATAATAATTCATCCTATTAACATAATTAGAATAAGAATTCTATTATACTACAAAAAGCATATCACACACACACATGCAAGTATAATTTTCTTTCAGGTCCCTGGAAATAATCTTTCAGCTTCAAACTGGACGTGACTAATGAAAAAGCCCACATACAAGAAAATAGCGACGAGTGCGCGAATAAACTCTATCTCCCGTTCCTGGCGCCTTTTCACTCGGTCGCTCCTCCTTTCTCTCCCATTTATCTCCCCCGCTCGCCCATTCAAAGTTTCAGTGTCACGGCCATCACCTCGCCCGGTAATTCTGCCGGCCTTATTGAATAATCGACGCAAGAATGTGGGTCAAGGACGAGGCGAACGAACGCCGTCCATTACTTTCCCTTTCAATGCAGCCTCTCTTTTATTTATCTTTTATTTGTCTTCTCTTCTCTTTAGCGCGGTATTGATTTTTTTTCGCCGAGGAGTGCTTTGCTTCATTAATAGGGGATAATAATTCAGTTAAATTACATTATTCATAATAGATAATCATTATCTCCATGGCCACACTTCGCTCTAATGATGTAATAGTTCAATACGTTACAGTTTTAACAAGTTATCGTTTTATTGGTTTAGATCTGCGTTCAGCTGCCTGCTTGTTTGCTCGTATTACTTACCTTCACAGCGAGGGAAAGGGTGATCCCAGTTGCGGGTGGTACCGTGCTCACAGGTGAGGATGGAATGTCCCGTCAGCTGATACCCGGGCAGACACTCGAAGGAAATAGACTGACCCACGTTGAAGCCAGCACCAACCACCACCCCGTGGCGAAAAGGCTCTGGATCTGGGCACTCCTGTAGCTCATACGCTAAGGGGAAAAGAAGAGAAATCTGCTATTAAACCTAGATACTTTCATACAGCCATGAAACTGGTTTAACCAGACACGAATATTATTTTCGCATCAACAAAGTCGATCAGGAAAGTACATTTCCTAAAGGCTCGGTGTTCTGATGATTGCTGTGGTTGTGAACGCCATCCACATGGATGTTCAAATTGTTTCTTTCTTACTGTCTGAAGCTAGCTAACAGTAGCTATCAAACCACCGATGACTCGCCTTAATGTGTGAATACTCAGCTTCCAGACAACAACATTGTTATAGCAGAGGATCCTCTATTTTTATTTCCCACTTTCAATTCCTCTTCATCATGTGTGTGTTGTTCCTTAGGCACAACCTCCCACTCACTCCTCCTCATCTTCCTCCGCCTTCTTAGACAGGAGTTTTCAGAGGAGGGAAAAAAATGCCTAAGGCAGGTTTGACTTGTACCAGAGAAGTATGATGCAGTCATCAGAGGTAGCGTGGGTAAATTATTCTTACTTTTCTTATTCCTATCCCAAAACCAGGGCAAGCAGCGAGCCTTGAAAAGCACGAATATAAATATGACTAAAGGAATTGATTTCTATGGATCACAGCTTCGCTTTGTAGGAGATAACTCATGCAAATACTGCAAAAAAGGGAGGGGGAGGGCTGGTATTTGCAAATATAATGCTTGATTTATATGCTAATGTACACATAATTATGTAAATGCACAATGCTACCTTTCGATTTGCTGGCTCGTTTGCTGAATCACAAAACACAAACTTAGTGTGCCTGTTGCATTTGCCGACCGGCGGGATTTATTCCTTGCAGACATGCGGATATGCAATGAAGCCTTTTATTGGCACATGCTAAAGCAATCTTTGAAGTGATCAGCAGTTTTATATACAGCTATTTATCCGGGGAATTCACTACCTCGCCACGCTGATTAGTTCTTCAGAGTCAGTTATAGCGCTAATTCAGTAATGTTATGGCTTTACATGAATAAATTTCACACTGAAGCGACACTAATAGCACTTAAGTGTACTTGCAGAAATAAAAGTAAACACTCCTGAAGATAATGATTGATTAGTTTTCATCCGCAAGATATAATTCATCACTGTGGCTTTCACTCTTATACTGATTTTGGAATTGCTTCAATTCAGGCAAAATTGCTCTGATATTCTTTATACTGCATTAGCTCTGATACGTGCATTCGGTACTCCTCTGTTGAATCAAATTTCAGTAACAGGGAAAATGGAGGGAAGCAGACTAAAAGTGTCACAAGTGCTGGAGTAACGCATGCAGAGGAAAATAACTCTGAATACTGATACTGGCCCAGCTCTGCGATGGGTAGAACAGTTTTGATTGTTTATTTTTAGTATTAAAGAATATAATAAGTCTGTTTTTGCAGACACAATCCAAAAGTATCACAAGTCCCACCTCCAGTCTCCGGATTTTTTCAAAATACCATCACGTTTGGATACCTACCCTGGTACTCAAACCTGAAGCCAGGTTTGTTCTGCGAATGGTCA
Organism: Hemichromis elongatus; assembly: GCA_015108515.1. NCBI lineage: Eukaryota > Metazoa > Chordata > Actinopteri > Cichliformes > Cichlidae > Hemichromis > Hemichromis elongatus. Next base: position 41,977 of record VUQR01000778.1, read on the forward strand.
CTATGGAAGTATATTGTGGTCTCGTGGGAGGTGGTGAGAAGGGAAGAGGGAACATCCTGGCCGCTGAATCTGCCAATGACGGCACTTGTTTCCAAGGGCCCATTGCGTATCTCGAGGAAGTCGTGGTTGGCTTCAGTGGAAAAGTTGAGGAACTGTATGTGGGCTCCTGTTTATAAGAAATGAATAATGGCCATTAGAAAACAAAATTACATTGTCTTTCCAAAAAAAACATCAAAGCTAAAGTAGCTTTCATAGTATTATATGCAGAAATTAGTGTCAATTCAGCTGTAGCACTTAATTCAAAAGAGTGAATGGACAGGGGCGAAAACAATTGTTTACAATTACTTCTGTAAACAAATAAAAATCCCCCCAAAAACCACGCCACAAATAAAATGACATTAAATGGGGAGATGATTTATGAATGCTAATACTTAAGGATTTGTATTGTAGCTTAGTCATGTCAGAAACCTACTTGAGTGTATAAGAAGCAGCTTGTTAAGGTGGTCGACAGTGACTGCTGTCAAGTGGCAGCTGCCAGAAATTCCCTGCTGTTGCACATTTCATGTGTGAAATCAAAAAAGTAAATGTGTCGCTCTCATACTTAGTTAAAGAAAGTATGAGAGCACCCCTAGTCTAAGGAGCTTTGAAAGAAAAGCATCTGGACTTCTTTAAGTTGCTTGAAGATGTTTCACCTCTCATCTGAGAAGCTTCTTCAGTTCTAGGGTAAAATGGTGGAGAGTCCCAGATTTAAGCCCTGTGGGAGTGTCCCCCCCCCCCGAGAGGGACAATGGACCCTCTACTGATCCTCTACCTAATCACACAAGCCAAGGTGTTAAAACGGGTGTAGGTCACAGTCAGCAAAGGTTTCGGGTGAGCTCAGTGTGAAACCTAGACTACGTCCACACTAGTCTGGATCTTTTGGAAAATGGAGCTTTAGTGAAAAAACGATCCCCGTCCACACTATCGTTTTGAGTCGTTTTTCACACCTTTGCGCGTCCAGTACCGCGCATGTGTGAAATGTTAGACGAGCCGACCTGCCTGTTGTTTATTTACTTTCCTGCTCTTTAAAACGAGCGGCGAAATGGCAAGACAAAGCACCGAATGTGTCAAATGGAATGATAATGAGGTGGAGTTGTTGCTCCGAGTCACAAATGAGTACATATTAATCTTCAACACGGCCACTAAAAACTTATTGACTGAAACTAAACTGAAACTGAGCAACAAAACAACTGCGGTACGATGCCGTCTGACCATCTTAGTTAA
>VUQR01000779.1:3382-15378 GCA_015108515.1 Hemichromis elongatus
CAGCGTTTCATAAACAAAAAAAGTGAAATATTAAAAATGACAAAAGCTACTCATTTGAACTGTAACTGACCTTGAAAAAGGCAAAAAAATTTGCACTTTGTATCCATGCATGTTACACAAATACACAAAGCAATGCTCATGTGGATTATTTCAAGCAAAACAAAACCAAAACCTATCCATGAAAGACAAGAAACATGATTAATTCATGCTGTGTTGTGGTTCTTAAACCGGAGAACAGGAAAAAAAAAAAATGGTGACGGACATGGAAGCAAAGCGAGCGGAGGAATAAATTGTTCAAGCTGCAGCACAGAAAGAAGCCCCCAAAGCTAATGAGCCCATTGATGGTGTGCTGGCAAAGAGCGAATGCCTGCCCTCTTGGTAAGATCACATTGCAATAAAAAGTCATCTTCACAAGTTACTATAATACATTTTGGTACTACGTTGAGCCCTGGAGTAATATAATAATCTACTCCTAAAAATTAATTAAAGAGGTGCCCTTTTTCTGCATTGGATTCATTTAAAGTAATAAAAAGGTTTCGTCTATTTAAAAGAAAAGCAGAAGTGTTTTTGTTTTTTTTCCACTTTTTTACAACCCCAAAGGAGAAAGACATTTATTAGTTTACTTTTGACCTAAACAGGCTAAAAATACTAATGCACAGGAAGTGACCTGGGATATTATGGATGCAACATTGACTATGATGTATTTAGTTCCTATTTATTGAATCATTCATTAGTATTAGTGTAAGCATTTATCGTTGTTGGCAATTTCACTTTGAATTCCAAGTTTATTACTTCACTTGTTGACACATGTTATGGGTCTCACAGTTTTTTAAGGTGGTAGTAACTTAAAAAAAAAAGACAAATATATTCAATCTGCTTCTATATTTGAGAGGAAAAAAATAAACTTACATTGAATTGTATAACAAGACTCCTTTAAGCGTATCATCTAAATCAAGCGAATACATTATAAATCTTCTGGGACTATTTAAATAAGTGCCTGTTCTTACAATAACAGGTTTCAGCACTGTGATGCACAGTGGCTTTTCAGAAATGAGCGTGCTGCAGCACTCTGCCTTCATTAGAGTTTTCACCACTGCCACCTAACTTGATGAGGGCCAAATGCCAAAACGTGTTCACTTCTGATTGCTGCTACGCATTTAAAAAAAAAAATCATTCAGATGTCTTTTAGCAGTGTGAACGTTTGCTCTTAAGAATATCCGTGATTCTGCTTCGGTGCTTCTCGTTTATTATAACTGAACACAGCATTGTCAAGACTCAGCCTTAATTACAAGCCCTCCATCAGAAGAGTTCATAAGAAGAAAAGTACCTTTTCTCATTAAATAGCTTTTAACATTTTGATCGCATCTCTGCCAGCTTTACATCTTGACATTCAGCTTACCCTCAAATGTCTGCAGATGAGCGAAGACAGGCAGCCACCGTGTTTACAGGCAAACTGCGTGTTTATCAGTTCGTCCCGGTGTGCTCCGATCTAACGTACAAGCTTGGTAACGGGTCGGGCTGAGTGAAGCATCAGAGCTCCACAATATGAGGGGAAATCGATGGTGCGTTTTGGCCCCTTGGGCTGAGAGCATATTGTGTCACCTTCTTAAATGAAAAATGAATGGGGGGAGAAATGAAACTCACAGGGGTGGAACGAGCCACGGCGGAGGCTGTCGACAAGATTCCTCCACCTCACCTCACCACCCTAACCTCAGCTATCAGCAGCACCCAGCACTCAGCTCTGTGCACATGAAACACCGGTAGGACTACTCGTAGGGAAAGGAGACAAGGGCAGGTAGAGGTGGATTTACAAATAGGCCATAGTCCTCAAGAAACTATAATTAATAAAGCTGTCACTGCCCAGTCACCTCTGGAAGGACACTGAAGAGCCACCTCATTGAATAGCTAACCTGTAGTATGATGAGGCATTTCAGAAAATGGCCTTTGAAGAAGCCTCGTGAAACTTTGTTAGAAGAATACAATATTTAGAGTAAAAATACCCTCCAGTGTAAACAAGGACGAAAATGTTTTTTTTCAATCCAGCTAAAAATAGGCTGCTCGACATTAAAATGTCAGTTCAACTTAATACAAAGAACCATTTTATTACTTACCTCTGTGTTCTTCTATCCATGCAAATATTTTCAGTTTTATGTGCCTATGTTTATGAGATTTCAGCTGCTGTAATTACTCGTGCCCCAGCACAACGGAGGTGAATAGTACTTAATCTGTTGAGCTAACAAAATTGACATTTGAAAAAGCTGCATGTTTTCCTAGAAACACTTTTTTTGTTTCAATTCGTTCTTGTATATAAGTTTTGTGTTTTGACTGTTTTTATGTTTGTAGGTGACTTATCTATGAATGCTTCATTGCAGACTCACTGCTCTGAATCTCTGAATTGCCTTATGAGAGAAAAAAGAAAATGTTGGAAATGGATTGACTTAATCCACAGAGCTCACTCTCTAACTTAAGAAGACAGTTCCTGGAGAGAAATACAGCTGCTGAAGTTAATTTGTTTTGATGTTGCGCGCATTGGAAACAAAATTCAAGTCACCTCTGTCATAGTGGGGAAAGCTGTAAATGTCAGAGAGACATATATTTAAATGTGACATAAAAGACCTCTCTGCATGGCTGACCACTACAAGGTATTTGTTGGAATATATTACCCTTTAAAATAGCGTTAAGGTGAAAGTATAATAGGCATGTAAAAATTGATTTCCACCCTTATTTATGCTAATAATAACAGTACAAATACCTTCTACTAGCATAAAACCTTCATTTTGACCAGATTACTTTTTTAGGTTTAACTGTCCCATAAATGTTTGCATGACAGTTGACGTGCAATATTTTTTAAACTTTTTGTTCCATCTCAGAGCTGACAGACGTGATTTGTTGTCAACACTTTACAGCAGGGGTCCCCAATCCAATTAATCCAATCCAAATTACCATCTCAATATGTCTTGAGGTTCTCCAGAGGCCTGGTAATGAACAAATCATTTGATTCAGGTGTGTTGACCCAGGGTGAGATCTAAAACCTGGACTGGGATTGGGGACCCCTGCTTTACAGCTTTGTGGGCTTTTTTTTTTGGATGAAATAAAAGAAAAAGTGAATGGATGTCAGTTTGGTGAGACCAAAAACCAAAAACACCATACCTGAGACGGGATCTGCTGGAGGAAAAAACAGAAGTCAAAGATTTAGAGGTTTATTTCTAATCATAGCATTTATGAAAGATGGATTTCAAATCAAACAAGTAAAGCAAATAATAAACTACCAACATTTTTTTTTAGCCACTTATCCAAATGGGGTCTACAGCCTACTACCAGCTGTCATGGGGCAGAAGCTAGGTCGCCAGTCACAGAGCAACAGACAGAGAAAAATGGCTGATTTAAAATCACCAATTAACCTAACAAGCATGCCTTTGCACTGTGTGAGAAAACTGGAGCAAATCGAAGAACCTCACACATTGACAGGGAGACTATATACACACAACCAGGAGATTTGTCTCAACGCATGCTCAGTAATTTAGGTAATGAAATCAGCTGATTCCGTTCATCTGGATGTAATGTTTTCAGGGGGAAACATTTCATCACTTATCCATGTGACTTTTTCAATCCCAGTGGCCACGTGTAATACCCACAGAGAACTGGAGAATGGCTGAAATCACAGTACTGGACCGTTTACACTGTTCTAAGATAGCCATTCCCTTTTTACATAAATGATTATCCGCTCAAACCAAAATACCTTCCTCATCCTTTCATCGAAACAGTGGCCACTGGTGTGTAGGTCTGATAATTGATCTATTCTATGCTGTGCCATCCACTTAGCCAGTGGTTGCTTGGTTTCGTCAGTGCTTTTTGACTCTAGCTAGTAGTAAAACTGCTGTTAACCTGATGCTTGCTTGGGGTGGACCACTTCTTGTGCATTGCATTTTGGGTTTCAAACGTCACAGATACACAGAGCTTTAAAAATATGCACCTGCGACAATATGCTACATATATGAGATCAACAATGCTTTTCACTTGGGCAGCGGGTGTCCTCCTTTTCTCTTGGATCTCGTGGCTCATTGTTATGCAGTGGTGGTAGTTTTGATCGTTATGCAACCTTACTGTTGATAAGCCTGGGGAAACCTGCAATCAGCTGAGACTGAAGCAGTCACTTGGATGAGTGATGAAACATTTGTACCACGGAAAGTGTTGCATCCAAATGAACTCGATCAACTTTCTGGAAATCAGGAGTTTGTAACCTGCCAATAGTGCTAGCTCTTGCATCATCAAGGGTTGGTAAAAAAAAAAGAAGATAAAAATACACTTTTCTCAACTATGAAAATTTGCAGTTTCTGTGATTCTTTTTCTTGTCTATAGTGCTTAATTGTGGCATCACTTTGAAAGATTGTAGTTGGCCTTTCAGCTACTCTCTCAGAATCTCTGAGGCAACGTGTCAGTTGAATGAACACTGACACAACAGCATGTCACCGAGTACAGACAGTACAGAATCTGAGCTAAGCTTCCTGACTATATGATTGCTTTGCTAAATTACATACTTTTGTAGCTATTTTAAAACAGGACACTATATTTCAGTAATTTCATGAATTATCTGCAATGTGTTATCACAAAACTTGATCGAATCATCTGTTAGAAACAGCACAGGAGTTGCATTTGATAAAAAAAACAGCTGCTTAAGAATTATATCAGATAAATTGCTACTTCAACGGATGTAATCAGAAAGGAGAATAAGAAACATTCAGATAAGCTTGAACCGTTTCCTGTGTTTCATCTTCTCCTATTAAAGCTTCAGTGTCCGTCACCAAAACATGTCTATTTTTAAACACATGGGTGTTCTTTATGATTTAGATCAAAGATTTTCATCCTAATGAGATATGTTTCTATTGTAAAGGCTCTAGTTTAAGTTGGACGTATTACTCTGAAAGCTGCTGACAAATACTGTATACAAATCTCCTCTAAATACTCTTTCAAATAGATGGATTTTCAAACTTTTGAAAAATTACAAAAATGTCATCATCTGAACTTTTGCCAAAACCCAAGAGTCATCATCCCTTAAAGCGAACACGAACGTACACATACAAACTCACACACAGAGACGTGCACAGTACACAACTGTGTCTTTGGCTTGGCCACTCAGGGAGGATTGAAATACTGACAGCCTTGGATGATGATGCAATAGCCAGCAACTGTCAACTTCACGGAATTACAGTAAGCTGCTTTGTCAAAATTCAGAGAGGCTCTATTGAACTCCAGGATACAAGCGCCCCGCTGGGATTAATGTGCAATTCACTAAGTCTGAGAAAAAAAAAAAAATCTAAAATAACAACGTTCTAAAATTGGGAAGGCCTGCGAGATTACACAGCATAAACCTCCCATGTGTACTCACAGGAATATAACTCCAATTAAGGCTGGCATCAGATGCTCACAAATATTAACAGACAGCAATTATACAGAAATTGTCTGCAAGGCAATTTGGGAAAGGGCTTGTGGATGCCAAACGCAGGCAAAATCCATTCTCCTCTCTGGAAAGAACAACAATGATTGACTGGATGTCTGAGGGCCAAAAATAAATCTGGAATGAGCTGCGCCTGTTCCACTGGTGGTTCCTCTTGATGCTGCATGGTTTTCACACAGTGGTCTGTTAAAAAGCAAGAGGCTGTTAGCATTCATGCGGATTGACCTGCTTACAGTGTTTAGTGTAAGTGAAGACGTAATCTGAGCAACAGCAGAGGTTGTAAACTTGGCCGTTTTTTAGGTACCAACAAAAAAAAAATCTAATCTGACAATCGCATACCCCGAGGATCAGACTAGATCAAGTTCTCTCAGTATGAAGTGCCAGATTAGTCCCTGTAGTTGTCCAACTCAGTTTCACTTCATGAAGCTGCACTGGCATCAACCCAACAGGCTGTGTGTACCATAGAGCGAGAGGAATAGCAAGTGTAATTTATGTGTCAACATTTACCACAAGTACTATGAAGCCCTGGGGGTACCAAAGTGGGTTAGGGTTAATTAAAATGCAAACTGTTAGCTGAAGCCTTCTTTTAACTCTGCCTTCTCCATGATGCGCAACTCAAACCTTGAGTTCTGTGGACTGACATCAAATTTTGATGCTTTCTCTAGGAGTAAGACGTTTGCAAACCACAAAAGGCAGAGCTCTGATTGATTACCAGCACAGACTGTTCTCCTCCCCGCTCTCACAATAATGGGAAAAAAAATGTATGAGTCGAAAAGGTGGAAAGATTTTTTTTTATCTAAGTTTTGATGTAAAATCATAGCAATGTCCAACAATTTTAAAATAGTTCATTTTTATTCCTTCGTCTGTATGTTGTCATTTTTCAAAGCTATTGAGGAACTTCGGAGAAAGCATTTTTTTCAAAATGAACTCATGCAGTAGCAGAAGCATTCCTCCCTGAGCTGACATTTGAATTGAAACTACACCTGAGCAAGATCTGATACTGGTCACTGTGGAAACGGATGACTGTGCATGAAAAGCAGACAAAGACCGCCCCTCGTTGAGATGCTGAACTCTGCCGTGTCTTCAGGCAATATAAGAAGATGAAACAAAAACTGGTTCTATTGAATCTTGCAAAAATACAAAAAAAACAACAAAGCATTAGAACATTTCTTGAAAAAAACATAACGAAAGACAGATAACAGTCCAGGTTGACCTTACAAAACCTTGCATTTCACTTTTTTTTTTACTTCCATAAATCTTCAGAAAGATATCCAGAGCCTTCTTAGGAAAAATCTGACTCACGTATGGGGTTGGCACCGATTTCTAAAATAGTCACACATCACCTCCATCCAGTACCAGCGCACTAGTTTAAAGCCAGTTGATGGTGCCAAGGATGACTGGCGACAGCTGGGCGCCTCTTCCTCATTTTAAGGGTCATCAAGATTTAATGTTACATTAGTGGCTTCGCTGGGTTTCCCTTTATCTTCTTCGACAGTGTTGACTTAATTATGCACAGCAGTATCACACTCATCTTGGTCAGCCCAGACACATGGAGAGGAAAAGGGTAAAGCAAAGGAGCTCTGCCTCTGTACCTCTCTGTGTATCTCGCTACGTTAAGTATCCGTGCTCCTTTTGATGTGGATGAAAGTGACACAGAGGGCTGTCTGGGGCCGTGCATACAGATTAAAACGCCGACACATACGCACACGCGGTCTTTCACCAAGTTGTAAAAGTAGGTCCTTCCTCTAGGGCTGAACCCCTTCGGTATACCCCTTCATCTTTTGTCTTTGTTTGAAATCCCAGCCCCTCCCAGCAGTCTCTAAACACAGACACCAGGAACACAAACTGACATTCTGGATTACTGTCAGGCCTACAACACAAAGCCAGTGCCAACAGTCAAATAAAATGCGCTGACAATCTGAGCCACTGCCAGAAGAATAAAGCTGAAATATGATGAGAAGAAAATATAGGGGGGATTTTTTTTGTGTGTGTGTAATTTTTTCTTAAAAAAAAAAAAAGTGACAGCCCTGAAACTGCAAAAACTGCAAATTGGTGAGACTTGCTGCTGTGAAAATGCAATAATTGGACTTATTCAAAGTTATATGCACATCTAACTAGATTGCATCTATTTAAAAAACAATAAATTAAAGACAGTTTTGACAGCCAGCTCTTACATTGATATCTTCCAGGTTCAAGGAGTTCAGATATTGATGGTTTCTCTTCCACAATATAGGAGGTCTCCGTTCACCTGTGATGGCGCAAGTCAGCACAGCACTCTGGCCCACCGTTACTGTTGTCACGCTGATTTTCTGGTCCTCTGGAAGGGTGAGGAGGTAGGCATCTGTTGATGAGAGAAACAAAAAAGTCAGAATTAATGTCTTTGGCTCAATTTGATTTTTGAAAAGCTTAACCTGCTGAGTAAAAGTGGCCACTCTAAACTTTGAACATGAAGGCTAACGGTAAAAAAATTGAATTCAGCTCAGTCATTCTATATTTTTTCTACATTAAGTATTCATGAGCTTTTCATTCTTCTAATGGCTCGCATTTTACCCACTGAGATGTTTCAAAATTCATGGGTTTCTCACATCTTTCTCTTAACGAAGCATAAAAATAAAAACACACAATACGAGCGCGTCTCAATTAGTTGCTATCGTACTATAGCGGGAGACACTTCTTTTTTTAAATATGCACTGAGGCAGCACAATTATTGCATTTTGCACAGTAATGAGAGGGAATTAAGTTTAACGTTCTGTAAATACTTTGCATAATTTATGTGAAGATACTTGAATGGAAGTTCTGCTTTCTCAGCCTCTCTGCAGAGCCTGTGTCCACCGCTATGTATTTCTTTTTTAGCTAAAAGAACAAACCTGACACTTTTGGGAGGCACCAGTACTACTCCTGGGCTGACTGCTAAAATCTCAACTGAAGCGTGGTGCTTTGTAACTTAAAGCTGGAATATTTTTAACATGCTCAGTGTTCTGAGAGTTTAAAACATCTCCATGCTGTTGTAAAAGCCCAGGAGTACACACTTTCTGATGAAAGTAACATTGAAATCAAAAAAGAAAAAGAAAAGGAAAAACTTCTATGTGCAGAGAGGTTCTCCACGGAAACACAACCCCTCACCTCCACCAGAGTTAGTGTTTTGCTCACTTCAGTATTTCTGCAATATGTCAAAGTGTTTAAAACCCAATTCTGATGAGGATGAGACCAACACCGAGAGAGTACTGCAAGAAAGCCCGATCGGGTGGCTTAGCGAGAGGTCACCGTGGCTGCAGTTGTTTAACGCCTTTGTGCGTCCAGTATTTTGAAGAGACAACAAGTACATTTACAGTCCGCCATTCTTTGCTGATATTATGTAATGCGGCCTGTGAAAGAATGCCTTTTAATCTTTCTCTTGGGTAATGAGCAATGGAGCAAAAGGAAACAGAGACTCAATTTGTTCTGCTCCTAAGGGCATGAAACACAAAACCTAATGAAAGAGCAGGTCCAACAGTGTTCACTTGCCACAGCCCAGAGAATGAGGATGAGAACACCTTCAATTACAGCATGACTCCTGTGGCCCTTGTACCAATGGCTGCCGATTGCTTTTTTTTTTTTTTTAAAACCTTCTCACTCATTTGCTGTGTTTGGTCCACTTGTTGTGTCTTTGAACTGTGAACTTGGCTAGCGTGTTAGATCCAAGCTAATCACACTGAGACCGCGAGAAAACTCATACTTCTTTTCAGTGGGAAGCTTTGTGTTAAGACTTCTAATCTCACGTTTGGCCCAATGAAACCCTGTTTAAGCCCAGGCAAATCACTGCTAGGATTAAATCAAAATTAGAGGATTAATGAGAGCCCTTTCTTCTGAGTGAAGAATAACTAAGTTTAAATGATTATACTGTTAGTGAAGTGTTGAACAAACTCTGCTGTAATTTATAAGGCTGCAGTTTCTTCTAGAAATTGTTTTATTATTCAACTGATGAAAAAGTGATTAAAAAAAAAAAACTGACTACCACTATAGCTCATTGGGTTGAGACGGTGATCCGTATACCATTAAGCTATTGCATAAGTCTGTGTTTGAATAGATGAAACAACAAAGATTCCTTAGGTACCACAACTGATGATGTGTTTACAGTAACTGAGATAGCAGAAACCCAAAAAAGAAAATGAACCATTATGGAAGGACAGGTTCCTGCACAGCATGCACCACCAGCAGATTGAAGAAATGACTGATATCATAATATCCTGGATGGACTAAACTGCAAACCCTAGCATACACCCCATAGGGTGGATGAGAATGACCAAGCTAAGATCTGGTGGGCCTTCCAGATACACATGGATAAACTGGTGATAGCTAACCAACCAGTAGTGGTGGACAAACAGAAGGCCATAGTGATAGATGTAGCAATAACGTGATAACGACGTGGTCAGCTAAATCTGTGATAACAACATCAGGAAGATGAAACTCGAACATCTAGAGCACAGGTGCCGAACTCAGGTGCCGAACTCCAGGCCTTGAGGGCCGGTGTCCTGCAGGTTTTAGACGTGTCCTTGATCCAACACAGCTGATTTAAATGGCTAAATTACCTCCTCAACATGTCTTCAAGTTCTCCAGAAGCCTGGTAATGAACTAATTATTTGTTTCAGGTGTGTTGACCCAGGGTGATATCTAAAACCTGCAGGACACCGGCCCTCGAGGCTTGGAGTTCGACACCTCTGACCCAGAGGTATACCAAGGGATGAGAACATGGAAAAGATGTGGACGGTAAAGGCAACCGTAGTCTCTGTGGTAATCGGAGCACTCAGGGCAGTGATCCCCAAACTGGACAAGCTATTCAATCAGGTCCCAGAAACAACATCCGAGATCTCATCCACACAGTCCCAGGAACACAAAAGATACTGCGCAGGACTCTCTAGCTCCAGGCCTCTGGTAGAGGACCCGAGCTCAAAAGATAAACTTTAGATTTTTTTTAACAATTTGTTATTTTGTTATATTACTTTGTTAATAATTCTTGTGTTTACATGAAGAACCTGTGTGTGTCAGCACTACAATTCCCTAAGACTTGAAAATTAAAGTGTTTCCTTCCTAATATCAAATTATCTTGAACACAATTACTCAAGTTGAAAAGAAAAACGCGTTCAAACTAACATTAACAAACCTAAAAAGCAAACATATTTGATGCCCAACACAGACAGTATTATTTTTTTTTTTAGATGGAAATAAATAATAAACCTGCCACTTGTTTTGATTTAGAAAGAGCATAGTGAAAATGATACATGAAAAGCAATAACCAGCTTCATAAACGACTGGAACATCTCCCCTGTGGACACCGTAATATGACAGTCATTTGATGGAACACATTTGATTAATTAAGAACTGTTTGTATGTAATAAAGACATGACAACAGTTGTCAGCGGGGGTGATATGAGAGCTGCCGTGGATGGAAATAAATAATAATGATTGAAGGGAAATGGAAAAACATTTAAGAGTAAAAACTAGTTTTATAGCACCTCATTAAACATGTTTTTATGCAGTATGGCTCTACATGGGCAACTTCAGGTCAACAAGGGAAAGACTGTTTCAGGGTTTACAGATACATTGCTGTCTTTGGATTTAACCCTTTAGGATTTCTCTTCAGTAGGTTTCAACAAAGTGGATCCACTGCCACAGAGAGCATATAACTTGTACTAATTATAATCTGCCGGATATTTACAATCTGGCACAATGACGACACTGAACCTATCCTAAAGTCTGGTGAGGAAAGACTCCTCACAGAGAAAGATGAACTGAGGCAGTCCTTTGACTCTGCTGGGTAGAATGTTTTAGACCCACTGGACACTGTGCATTTATAAGAGTTAAAATTTTTCCTTAAATTTGCCTGCTATCTTTGTAGTTTCTTTGTGTAACACTATGTGATGAATTTATGGCACCCCATGAAAAGCCTATTCTGAATATAAGACAAAGTTGTAAGGACCCAAACATACAGTGCAGGGTTGGTGGACAGTAACGATTGTGTTGGAAGGCCAAAAAAATTGTTTCCAATGTGATGTGTTCATGCACACAATGATCCAATGGCACTGAGCCCGAGGACATTACAGAACTCAGGTTTGAGGGTTTGATCCTGGGAGAGCAAGCTCAGAGTGCACAACCCTGCAAATAAGTGCTACTGATGCAACGCCTGACCTATTGCAGCTTCGCTGGGTTTTCTTACGGACACTGCAGGCTATACCACTGAAAACTGAAGAAGCAGCTCCAGCTCGTGTCACTAGCCTTAAATACTTACAAGTTGTCAAAATGGAAGAATTGCTTCTGTTTTTAAAGCTGTCAGTATCTGAGAAACAAGGATGGTGACGTTTCTCCAGTTTCCCCAAATATTACTTTTCAGATGTTTCAGAAGAGGTTTTTTTTGGTTGTGTGTGTGTGTGTGTGTGTGTGTAGGTGTGTGTGTGTGTGTGTGTAGGTGTGTGTGTGTGTGTGTCACTGTTTTTTTAAGAATCCCACAATTTGTCCACTGTTTTTTTTTTACCTGCCGTCATAAATTCCTATATATGTTTATTTC